>JAYESA010000012.1:32616160-32658660 GCA_036927795.1 Iris macrosiphon
ATAATTCTACGCAAAGACGTCGATATATTCTTTTATCAGTTGGATTATTTCTTTCCTTTCTTCTTCGAAAAGATTGTTATTGATAAATATCGACTTTGGCGTAAGTTCATCCCCAACATAAATCTGGATAACTTTATCTTCAGTGGAAGGTTCTCTCTTCTCGAACCGGAGTTCCCATTGTGTATCCATTTGCTGAGCCCAAGAGTCATTCTCAAACGGTTCAGATTCTTGTTCGTCTGCTTTGAGGGAATCTGTCAATACCGTATTTACTGATAATGCTTGTTCGAGATCATCATATGATAATCCGGAGGATGGTGAGCCATCTTGAGAAGAGGAAAAGATATTCTTATTTGAGTCCGAAGTTGCCAGGGAGGTGGTATACCCTAACCCGAAATGAGTTCGATGATAATAGGGATCACCGTGTAATGGCATTCGTCTGACTTTTTCGTAGTTGAGACCTGGTTCCAGCTTCAAGTCATAACCCATACTTTGCATAATCTTCAAAGCTTGCGGGCTATATCTGTGAACTTGTATTTTACCAGCATCGTCATCGGGAGAACCTTCTTGTACAGTCGGGTTATTGCGCATGCGACCGAAGACTATTGAATGTTGACCACTGCGAGTAGGCGGGACAATGAAGATAGAATCCTCATGTGGTCCATAAGTCGTGATGACATTGGATGATTGTTTGATAATAAACGAAAGAAATAGAAATAAGGTTTATACGAAACCCGCTCTTAGGTTCACAAACAAGAAGTACAATTAATCCTATACGAGGATGTTAAGTATAACTTTTTAATCTGGGTAAATATTGCTATAGGAGTCTGATCTGCAGTCGATCACTTTGTCCCTTGGACCACACGATGATGATAAAGTGCCATAGAAGACAGAAAGCAGCTTCAGAGGTTGCTAAAGAGAGTGGATGCTCGATGTCAAAGTCGTTGATCACTACTCTTTGCCTGAGCTCTGGATTCTTCTCTCTCGAAGACTCTTTGACTCTCAGTTCCTTGACCTATTTTCTCCACTTCTGGATTTTTGATCTTGGTTCTGACATTCAGTTTTTTGACCAATTTTTGACCTTGGACCTCTGTCAATAGAGGTCTTTATTTATAGAGTTTTAGTGACAGTAACCACTCAGTCGGCGTAGAAACCGAGTAGTGGAAAGTACAGCACCCTTTTACACAATGGTTACAATAACCGTTGCCCGCATATAGATGACCTTTTGAATGAGTGTATAATGCGTGTCCCTTTAAGAGACAATGCGTATAACTGCTGTGAAGATCACGACATAAAAGCCACGTAGGTAGTTATCCCTCGCGTAGAAAAGGTTGGCGTAGAAGCCAATAACTGTCACTATGGCGTAGAAGCCAAGTAGGCATAGAAGCCGAGTAGACGTAGAAGCCGAGTGGGCGTAGAAGCTGAGTAGGCGTAGAAGCCGAGTAGGCATAGAAGCCGAGTGGGCATAGAAGTCGAGTAGGCGTAGAAGCCGAGTAGGCATAGACGCCGAGTGGGCGTAGAAGATAGCTGATCCTCCTCCCCTGACTGAGGCCTCGAGCAAATTTTGGACTGAGTAGCCTTAATACGCACCATTACAAATGTGGCCTGAGTTGGCATATTCTGAGGAGATAGCGTACAGCGTGCTCCCATAGCTGAGAATAGCCCGATGAAGTAATGTGCCAAAGTGATGATATGGACGTTTTAGCCAAAATTATGGCTTCTGGAGATATAATCAAATCTCTTGCATTAAATGCATAGATCTGCCCCCATCCTGCGTATTAAATGCAGTGGCGTGTCTCGAAGATCTGTCATCATTCTGCGCATTAAATGCAGAGACGTGCCTCGAGCCCTGTATAAAGAGCAACTTTTGACGTGGCAGTCTGTTTGTCTTCTGTGGAGCGTAAGAAGCTTACGTCTTCCTGTGTAAAACTAGGCAGCGTAATCCCTTGTATGCATAAAAACAGTGTACGCCAAGGAAATGGCACTAAACGATAGCCTGGGTCGCTATGCTGCGCCATCATTATTATCATCGTCTAGGTAGTCGTGCCGTACTCTTTGTCAGGAGTTCAGACGTCAGGTTCACTGCATGATTTGACAGGTTCATTTCGGGGAATACGAAGCATTCCTCGTACACTTCAATGCTGCATTAAAGCGGATGAGTTTTTACGCCATAAAGGCGATATAGCACCCTTTTTACGCTGAAGCAGTCTGGACATACTGCATTACGCGGATAGTCCTTGAGCTTATATTTTACGCTGTGCTCAGCGGAGAAACTCTGTTGCACGTTGATGGCTCAGAAGTCATCTTTTTACGCTGCCCAGCATCAACATGCTGCGTATAGCTATCCAGCGTATTTTTTATGCTTCTACAAGACCCCCTTCAAAGTTTTCAAATTCCTCATAATTTAAAATGCTTTGAATGAAGCATGAAACGGTCAAGTCTGACACGTTCTTCAAGGATGACTTTCTGGCAGATTTATTGGGGATTTGTTGGGATTTGGTGCGTTCTCTTTTGCCTATAAAAGGCTGAGGAGTTTAACCTGTTCTTCCCATATTTCCTTCACCACACAGAGATGATGGCCGGAGTTCATCGGGTCAACTTGAGGAAGAAGAAGACCATGTTCTTCCAGCATGTAAGGAGCCAAAAAAGAAGGCGTCTTCGAGCAAATATCCTCTGCAATGATGGATCATGGAAGGATATCATAGCCTCCTTTGCTCGGGATAATCAGCAACTTTGTATGGCGGTTCTTCAGGAGAAAGGAAGGGTCTCATTCAACCACACAGCTTGCAAGCTATATTTTCTTCTGTCGTTCGTGGACGAGAACAGACAAACTAGCTCTGTCCTCGAGTATTGAGTTGGGTGAAATACCTCAACTCAATCTGTCATGGCGTATGGAGCATGGGATCTGCATAATTTATGCAGACCCAGTTTTGTATCCTCCCGCCATTTATCATTTTTTGTTAATCGGTCGCGAAAACTGACTAACTGCTGTAGAAGACGGAAGAAGATCTCCACCAATGCGAGAACCTGGCAGAACAGATTCTAGGGGTGGCCTTCTGATGACGATGAGGAAATCCTTTGTAGACGGGATTTCCCTTATATGTAATCATGAAAATGAAGAAAAAACCCTTTGTAGACTGGATTTTTCTCATATGTAATCATGATTTTAATAAAATCGTCTTTCTTCTGTGTATATGATTATTTTGCCATATTTTGCTGTGAAGTCTGAATATGTGTAGCTTTGACACGTCTGGTAACTTTACGCCGACTCTGATAGAAAGAGTGCTAGGTCCCGTCCTGTCTTTTATGCATAACTAAGGATGCACAGAAAGCCGCTTCGCATTCGAGTATTCAAACTGTCCAACTGTTAGGAATAAGGAACCGCGTAGAATTCTGAACTGCCACTTTTGATAAACAGAATTCTTGTTCAGACCATCAATTTCAAGAATGATTTCTTGAAAATCTCTTAGAACAGGGCAAGAAACGGCTGTCAAAAACTGAGTCACCATCTTGAACTGTAGATGAAATATTCAGACTGGATTCTGGATGAACCTACAATCGACGCAAGAAGAAGAGTAATTTTTAATGTTGAACTCTGTATGCTTTGGGTACTTGGGATATTTTGAGGTCAAGAAGGAGTATCTTCTGTGTGAACTCTTACAATTGACCGCCTTGAGAATTGTTCAGATATACGCGTACTCTGGCCTGCGTATTTTTAGATATGCGGAAAGTCATAGATCTGTAATATGGATGAGCGTAAAAATCATAAGTACGTAGCCTCTCGAGCGTAAAAGCTGCTGAGCATGAGAGCATCCGGGCGTAGAAACTATAGATTTGTAGCTTCTGAAAAGAAAATCTTCCGAACGTGAAGTTGTGGATCTGTTGCCTTTGAGCGTAAAAGCCACCGAGTATGAAATCATAGATTTGTAGCTCCTGAGCGTGAATTCGTAGGTTTGTAGCCTCTCGAGCATAAAAGCTACCAAGCATAAAAGCATCCGGGCGTAAAACCATAGACTTATAACCTGTGAGCGTAAAATCGTAGATCTGTAGCTGTCGAGCGTAGAAAGCTCCTTAGTGTAAAACCACGAATCTGCTTTGCACGAAAACTTTTCGAATTCGATGACTGTCCGCCTTCTCTGAGTAATAGGCTGACGTAGTCCCCAATCATAACCGGATATTAAATATCGGATTTGGTTCGGGATTCGAGGAGTCCATTCGAACTCTATATATACCCCAAGGTTTTCGGAGAAAACTTTTTATATGTCTTCTGCAAAAGAAAGCCTTCGTCTGTTTGAGTTCTCTCCTTCGTCTCCTCTCCGAGCATTCAGAGTTTTCAGCAATGGCCCCGAAACCGATCTCCTCCTCTAAGGAAAAGAAGACTGACTCTTCATCTCGCTCTTCTGCCCAAGCAAGAGCGACTTTCGTCGGGCAGGGCGAGCTTTATTCTGAGCGAAGTGTCCCGCCGACGAGCAGTGCACCTGGCCTTAAAGGTAGAGCTTTTGGGACGAAAAAGTGCGACTGAAAATCCTTCGCACACGTTATACGTGAACGCGCTAGATCATCTTCTGTGCTGATAGCCTCTTCGAGGAAGATGATGCACAGAGACGTTTCATCTTTTACGCCCACATTTCTAATGTGTCAGTGTAAAAACTCCATATTTTCGTAGTCGGGCGTAAAAGCACAGACTGTCGAAACTTGGCGTATACCATAAAATTTGAGTGTTACACTTCTGGATGAGAATTCTGGCATAATAACTCATATTTTGGCAGTCTGGCGTAAAATACAGACTGTCGAAACTTTGCATATACTGCCAGTCTTGAATTTTTTATGCCTTGGAATAAGATTCCAGCGTAAAAGATCAAGTTTTTACAGTCTTGGCGTAAAGCACAGACTGTTAATTTTTGGCATATGCTGCAAGATTGTCTAGAATAGAAACTGACGTGTCTTTCTTGCATTTTGCAGTTATCCTGCATGCGTCTCCGCTGGCCGAGGTGATGGGTTCCGCTGTCAGGATGCTGCACTCCAACTACCTGGAGGATTTATCCCAGGTGACATTTCCCATCTCTAGACCACAATATCCTGAAGGAAGGGGAATCCTGATATCGGCTCAAGGCGAGCGAACGCTGTTGAACATGATCAACGGAGAGCCCCTGACGTACATAGACGGGGACCAATATATAAAGCCGGCTTTTCTCTTCGGGGACATGATTGACAAGCAGTCCCAGACGAAGCCCAAGAAAGAACTCTGGGTTTTCCCTGCCGGGGGCTTGGTTCTGTATCTGCCCAAGATGCTGAGAGACTATCCCATCTCGGCATTCTTCCATGCTACACATCCCGGGAGGATGTCGTGGACGCTGACTCCCGATCTTCACGGCTGGCCGGGGAAGATATTTTATCAGAAAGGATCTGACCAGGGGTCGTTTGTCAGCCGCCCTTCCGGCTTTGTGATGCCGTTCAGGGAACTGTACCCGGGCAGTATCCCGAGTGAAGACAGTTTAGTGCTCCAGCCGATCCAATTACCAACTTTCTGCAATGATTTCATGGGGCACGGGGGAGTATACCCTAAGGTGAACCCTCGGACAAGTGGGTGGATCACCCCTACAAATCTTCGATGGGCTCGCTTAGCTGAATGGGCCCTGAAGCATTTTTAGACCGAGCTGGAGAGCATTGGTCTGTACGCAGTTGTGAGTGCTACCAGTGTTGGGTTACCGCTCAACTCTAGCCTGTTTCTGGCACTGATGGAGCGATATATCTCGCTCACCGGGACTTTCACCACTCCACAAGATGGCAGAGATCTCGAGACTGCCGATGGGGGATACTCCATATGAAGAGTATATTCCCATAAACCGGGAGCTGGAGGATTCAGAGCCTCGGGTAGTGGCAGTGTACCAGGAGCTGATGTGCAACTACCTTGCTTGCACTGCTTTTTATGGTGAGCCCTCAGATTTGGCTTACACCAATAAATGGGCATCCTACCTCTTTTTTTACCGGGCCAGGACTGCTAAGCCAGAGAAGGTCTTGGATACTAAGGATCAGCCTCTGAATTTTCTGAGCATGCTTAGTGCTCAGGTAGTCGACGATCTTATGGAAGACGCTGGGGCTCCGAACCAGATCCTCGATGAAGGGATAGGGAAATATCCTGCGGGCACTAAGGCCTACAGTTATTTGAGGCATTGCCGTAGGCCTCTGTCCAAGGAAGCTCAACTGGCTAGATTCCTTTCTATATGGCTGCACCGACTGGTGGTACTCGGTATCGCATCTGCGGATCGTATTCATCGTAACACGCTATGGCCTACAATGCGTCTGGTGTTCGGGGCAAGACTGGGCTTGCTCCCTGCCATGGTGTGCCGCATACAAGTTGGCCTGAGGGCTATTACTGATGGGCTACTCGCCGATGAAACTCGACGCGATAGCTTTCCCAGGGTAGAATTACCATACCTGTATTTGATGGGATGGTTAATTCTACATAACCCCAGGGTGATGTCTCTCGGCCCTGACAGTAGTTCGAGGGGTAGTTTCTTGCTGAACTACAAGAATTCTTTCTGGAACGTGACCACAGTTTTAGACTGTCGGCGGGTGCTGAACTTCAGTCACAGCTGGAAGATTTTTTGTACTGTCCCCTCTGTACATCTCAATCAACAGGGGATCAGACTTCAAGATATAGGCGACGGGAAGACCGTTCTTTCTCCTGAGGCTTTTAATTGGTTGGTCTGCATTAGACCTTCTTATTTACTGTACAGAAGTGAAGACCATTGCTTCTTGGAGCCCTACCTGCCTAGTCGGTTTGCCAGACAATTTGGGTATGACCAATTATATGTGGGCAATGCCGTTACCAGCTTCAGGTCCATGGGCAGACTCATTGATTGAGCGAGAGGATGGCGATACTTCATCATGGGTTGCACTGGAGCAATTTTTACCGTGTCGATCATTTGACTCTCCATGGAGCTGCGCATTCTCCACTCATATGCCCAGTTCTATGTGGCAACCAACACCTTCCATCGTAATTTTGATATGCGCGGAAGTTTTAGGATGCCCTCTTCCAAGCCTGGGGGAAGAGTCGAAATCCCCTCAGTTTCTTCTGACAAGGGTGAAGATTTCGTTAATCCAGATGAGCCTCTGTTGGCGGTACCGAGGGGTGAAATACCTCCGTCTGCAGGGCCTCTGGTAATCTCTGGCAAGCGAAGGACTCCTGTTTCGAAGGAGACTTCCCCTCGCAAGAGGAAGAAGAAGACGGTTACTCGTCCTCTCAGGATTCCCGGCAATGAGGCTCCTAGAAGTGAGCCTGTATCTCCCCCTGCTGGGGATGATTCTTTGATTGGAGGTTCCTCGCTTTTTAGAGAGGGACCCTCTACAGTTCCGGCTGGCGGTGCCGAAGAATCTCTGCTTGAGGCTGCTGTTGCTGCTACCGCTTCAGGTAGTGGTACGAGATCGCCTTCGGGGCCGAGCCGGATAAGGATATCTTTATCCAAATCAGCTTCGAGAAAAACCCCTATCGTGTCTGTCAGTGCACCCAGCGAGATTCCAGCCGATGAACCTCGGTTGGAACTTGACGAGGACCTGGAAGAATATTTGCCAGTGTCGGTTGACACACCACCTTCTCCAGGTATGACATCTTGCTTAGCATCATTAAGAAATAATTTAGCTGTACTGGCTGCAGACGCGACATATATGTCATCGGCCATGGGTAAATATCGTCTTTACGCCTATTTTTTAGGAAAATTAACGTCATGTTGATATTAACTTTCTTTTGTCTTCTTTTCAGGGGAAGACACCTGCGGGGAGGGTAGTATTGACGCGCCTTTTGGCACTGTCTCAGCTCCTGGCGATGACATGGAGGTACCCGACTTCGAAGAGGAGACACTTTCGAGTGCCATCTCGCCCGATACGATTCCGATATCTCAAGAGGAGGATGAGCCTGTCATTGCGACAATGCCTCCTTTGAGTACGCCGGTCACTTCGTCCGGTGTTGGCGCATCTTCTTTTGTCGCACCACCTGTTGAGGCGACGGCTGTGGCAACATCGTCTGCGGTCGTTCCTGAAGGGAGGTTCGCCAATATTGCAGCCACTCCTAGCGTTCATTCGGATCTAGTGATGCTGACTGAGTAGTATACTGGTATCTTCTACACCACTATGAAAACATTGATATCAATGGTGTTGGAGAAGAATCTGAGCTTTGAGTCTCTGAGGAGGTCCTCCCAGTTCACGATAGTGTCGATCAGAGGCTTTAACGACACTGGGGTAGCTGACACACTGGAGCAGATAGTTAATGGTTTGGAGGAACCCATTAACGAATATCAGCAGCTATCTCGAGGCAGCATTGACGGTCTCGTTCAAGCTAGGTATGACTCCCTGACTGCAGAGCTTGCTGGGAAAATGGAAGCTCTGGACAAATCCGTCCAGGAACAGCAGCAGGAGATGGATCATGATCGTACCAAACTGGAGTATGTCATTCCTCAGCTGACTTAGTGCGAAGTCGAATACGAGGAAGTGACAGCAAGGGTCCGCAGATTGAGAGATGAACTTGCTCAAGCGGAGGGGGAGGTTGTCTCTTTGTCGGCATCTCGAGATGTGCTAAAGAATCGAATGGAGACTGCTCAGCAGAACCTGACGCATGTGGGTGTCACCCACGTCGATTTTGTACATGCTCGGTCTGAGCTGGCTACTTTGAACAATGATGTAGCAAGGTTGGAACGGGCTCGCGCCGACGTCTTGAACTCCAGGGATGAGAGAATGGCTGCTCTGGCACGGCAGATTCGCGACCTAACTGCTCCTCCCAAATAATGTACTTTTTTTTGCTTTCCAATGTAATTTTGCTCTTTCTGGGAATAATAAAGAGGCTTTCATCTGACTTTGTGGACCCATCATTTTGGAATATAAATGATAGGTTTGGGTGAAAGTGATATCAGAGGTAATATGGACGTGATATACTCTCGGTAAATTTCAGCAGGACATATCTATTTAGAGGTTATATGGACATGATAGAATATGCTTCAGCTAAAATTTGTACACAAAACACTATCAGAGGTAATATGGACGTGATAGGTCTTGAAGTTCCAAATTAGTTAAACATATCTATTCAGAGGTTATATGGACATGATAGAATACGATCCAACTAGTTTTGTTTTGGAAGTAGTTTTGTCATAATGAGATTTTTGCCATATTCCACTTGAGAAAAGGAGGTTAAGCATAGTACCTCTTCAGGAATTTGTTATTGATAGGAGCCATTAACAAGTCTCCATTAGGCTTGGCTAACCTGTAAGCGTCATTTGAGAATGTCGTCTCGATCACATAAGGGCCTTCCCATTTGGGCTGGAATTTACCCTTACTCCTGTGAGTTAGAATCATCGGCCTTCTCACAGCTAAAACCAGCTCGCCAACTTTGAACACTCTTTCCTTTACTTTTTGATTAAAAGATCTGGAAATGCGTGCTTGGTAGAACGTGATGCACTGTTGAGCCTGAAGGCGTTTCTCGTCTAATCCTTCTAGCTCTTGAAGCCTTAACAGGTCATTTTTTTCTCGAGTCAACTCATTAGCCACTGCTATCCTGAGTGACGAAATTTGGACTTCGATGGGGAGAACTGCTTTGCTCCTATAAACCAATGAGAACGGGGTACAACCTGTCGGTGCTCGTACCGTTGTGCGGTATGCCCAGAGACATTCTCCTAGCTTCTCATTCCAATTCCTCTTGTTCGAAGAGACGAACTTTTTCAAGAGCTTGATAATGGTTTTGTTGAAAGCTTCTGCCAAACCATTAGCAGCAGGATTATATGTCGCAGAGGCCACATTTTATATCCGATTTTTATCGCAAAATCGATGAAATGCTTGGTTGATGAACTGAGGTCCATTGCCATGAATTATCCTTCGGGGTATCCCAAAGCGATAAATGACATGATGCTTGATGAAGATGATCACATTAGATGCCTTCACCTCAGCAAGAGGGATCGCCTCTGCCCATTTGGAGAAATAATCCGTGATGGCCAGTATGAACCGGTGACCTCTGGAAGAAGACAGGTGAATAGGACCAATGATATCCATACCCCATGCTTCGAAAGGCCAGGATGCAACCGTAGGATGTAGATGTTCAGAAGGTTGATGGATAAAGTCTGCGTGGACCTGACAGGCTCTGCATTGTCTTTCATACTTTATTGCATCTATGATCATAGTAGGCCAGTAATAGCCCATCCTCCTGATACGATCCTGTAGCTTAGGACCGGGTTGATGCACTCCGCATACGCTATCGTGAGCTTTATGGATAATCCGCTGTGCCTTGTCATCGGAGAGACATCTCAATGCAGTCCGTCGTAGGTTCGGCGATATAGGCACTGTGAAGACACATCAAAATAGAAGCATAATGATCGTCTTTTGACGGATACTGCCTCTTTAGGGTCCTCCGGCAAGATTTCGTATGCCCAAAATCTATAAAGGGACTTCTCCAGTCTTTCTTGGGAGGATCTGTGTTCACAGCGTAGCTGCGTTCTATGTGAAAGTTATTTTTCATACAGAATAAATCTCTGTTAAGAAGGATCACCGAATTCTCCCTTCTTATAGGAATAGCTAAATCTGCAGCTAGACTGGCTAGGGCATCAGCTTCCAGATTCTGAGATCGAGGTACATGCTCTAGGAAGAACCCTTTGAATGTCATGGCTATCTCGACCGCTGCTCGCTGATAGGGGATGAGTCTGGATTTCGGACTTCGTATATTCCTCTGACTTGATTGACGATCAGCAGAGAATCACCGAAAGCTTCCAAAGATTCGATGCCCAATTCTTTAGCGACTTGGAGGCCGATTAGTAGAGTGTTATACTCTGCCATATTATTAGAATATGGCTCGCTAAGAGAATATGCTCGGTAGATGATGAGTTTATCAGGAGTAACCAGGACAATCCCTACTCCTGAAACCATATTTCCCCTGGGACCAGTCCTGGAGGCACCATCGAAGAATAGTTGCCATGCATCACCTTCCATTGTGGAATTACATTCTGCAACTTCGTCGAGAATATCCTCGTACTGTTTGGAGGTCTCCGGGATCGGATGAGCAGCTAGAAAATCAGCCAATGCTTGGCCTTTGATGGACTTCTGAGGGACGTACACCATATCATACGGTGTTAATAACATCGCCCAAGTCGCGAGTCAGGAATTAAGAACACTTGGCTTGTTCATCAGTACCCGAAGAGGATTGATCCTGGAGATGATATGAATAGTCTGTCCCGTGACATAGTATTGGGTTTTCTGGATAGCGAACATCAGAGCCAAGCATTTTTTTTCTACTGGATTGTACCGGTGTTCGGCTCTGACCATCATCCTGCTGAGGTAGTACATAGCCTGTTCATGACCCATATCGTTCTTCTGTGCGAGAAGAGCTCTCAGAGAACGATCTATCGCTCGAACGTACAGCAAGAATGGTCTTCCTATGAAGGGAGGCACCAGAACTGGCGGACTAGTGAGGTAGCATTTGATATCATTAAACGCTTGCTGACAGGCTTCGTCCCATACGAAGGATACACCTTTCTTTATGAGACGAGAAAAAGGCTGACATCTCCCAGAGAGGTTGGATATAAATCTCCGGATATAAGCCAAATAACCTTGAAATCCCCTGAGTTCTCTCAGATTATGGGGTGGTCGTATTTCTAAGATGGCATTGACTTTATCAGGGTCCACTTGAATGCCTTTGGCGGTAATGACAAATCCCAGGAATTTGCCACTAGATACACCCAGAAATGACTTTATAGGATTCATTATGAGTTAATGTTGGTGCATCAACTCAAATACTGTCTTCAAGTCTTGGATGTGATTATCCTTGAGGCGGCTTTTGACAGCTACGTCGTCCACGTAATATTCCACTGTCTTGCGTAAATGCTCATGGAATATGTTACTCATAGCCCGTTGGTACATAGCCCCAACATACTTTAATCCGAAGGGCATGACCGTATAGCAATATACCCCCAATGGTGTACGGAACGCAGTATGCTTCTCGTCTTCAGGATGCATCTTAATTTGATTGTATCCTGAAAATCCGTCCATGAAAGACATACGTTCAAAACCGCATGTATTGTCAATCATGACGTCTGTGATGGAAAGAGGAAACTCATCCTTGGGGCAGGCTGCATTCATATCTCGGTAATCGATGCAGACACGTACTTTTCTATTTTTTTTCATGACCGGGACAACATTGGCGACCCAGTCGGGATATTGTTCTTTCCGGATGAAACCACAGGCTATCAACTTCTTAATTTCAGCTTCAATAGCGTCCATCATATCCGGGCGGAACCGGCGTTGGTGCTGCTTCACAGGCTTGAAATCGGGCAATATATTAAGTTTATGAGTAGCCACCTTCGGATCAAGACCTGGCATGTCCTCATAATTCTACGCAAAGATGTCGATATATTCTTTTATCAGCTGGACAACTTCTTCCTTTTTTTCTTCGGAAAGATCGTTACTGATAAATATCGGCTTGGGCGAAAGTTCATCCCCAACGTCAATCTGGATAACTTTATCTTCAGTGGAAGGTTCTCTCTGCTCGAAGCAGAATTCCCATTGTGTATCCATTTGTTGAGCCCAAGCGTCATTCTCAAACGATTCAGATTCTTGTTCCTCTGCTTCAAAGGAATCTGTCACCTCCGTATTTACTGATAATGTTCGTTCGAGAGCATCAGATGAGTCAGAGGACGATGAGCCGTTCTGAAAAGAGGAAAAAATATCCTCGTTTGACTTAGAAGTTGCAAGGGAGGTGGTATACCCTAACCCGAAACTGGTTCGTTGATAGTAGGGATCGCCGGGGGCGGCATTCTTCTGCCTTTCCCATAGTTGAGACCTGGTTTCAGGTTCAAGTCATAACCCATACTTTAAATGATCTTCAAAGCTTGTGGACTATATCTGTGAACCTGCATTTTACCAGAATCATCATCGAATGAATCTTCTTGTACAGTCGGTTCATTGCGCATGCGGCCGAAGACTATTGAATGCTGACTGCTGCAAGTAGGCGGGACAATGAAGATAGAATCCTCATGTGGTCCATATGTCGTGGTGACATTGGATGATGATGCTACTTCCCACATATACGGATGATAGGAATCTATAGCTTCCAAGAATTTTTGTGCTATAGGTTTGATATCGTCATGGGGAGAGGATTCCTGATTCAGAATTTGAGCGTCAATATACTAGAAAAGATGATCTTTATTATCATCTGAAACTGCGTTCCCGATTGTATTTACATCAAGCGGCTGTTTGCTGCACCGAAGGTTGATGACCAAGGGTGGAGGCTTCTGGTTCAGAGTGATCACTAGAGGATCGCCTCCTTTTCCAGACCTGGTTTTGTTCAGGTGGATAGCCACAGGCTCCGTAGCTTTTGGACGAGTAGTTCGCCCTTTCACCTTGATTGACAGAGGTTGTTCGACAGAGGGTTCTTCTGGCTCCCGATGGGATTCCTTTCCTGCTTTGCCTGACACCTCTTCCATGTAGCCTTGAGAGTACAATATGGCATCAGAATAGTAGGATTCTACTCCTTTAAACGAGTTCAGGTCAGCAAATTCCGTTTGTACTGTTCCTTGGGCATCTACATATTTAAAGCATTGATGTAGAGTCGAAGGAACGATATTGTGGTCGTGGATCCAAGGTCTACCCAGCAGAATATTGTAGAACACCTCTGAATCAATGACATAACATATGGCCACTGATCTAAGGTCGCCAATCTGGATCCTCAGACGAATTTTCCCCAACGGCTTACTTTTTCTGGCGTTGAAACCCACGAATGTAGTGGTGGTGTATGCCAATTCGCTGGTAGGAATCCTCAGTGATCTGAGCAGACTATGAGGAATAATGCTGATTGATGATCCTAGATCTATGTGAATTCGGTCGACCTCCATGGAACCGACGTACCCGGAGTAATAGAGGGGTCTGTCATGCCTGTTATACTTTAACAGCATGTCATCTTGAGTGAAAGTGATATTTGGGACCACCTCCATCACACTGTGGCATTGAGGACATTCCACGGGTTCTTCGTCGGGGGACTTGAGCTGGGTCTAGTATGCTTCCGCCTACATTAATGCTTCACTCAGGGCTTGACGAGTATCTTGAGAGAGCCTGAGTAGTTCGAAGATGGACAACCTGGCTGGTGTATTAGCCAGTTGGGCCAGGATGTCGAAGTTGTATGGCTTCTCTAAACCTTTGTTTTGAATATTTTTCACAGGTTTATCGAAACACACTTCTTTTTGCTTCCCTTTGTCTACCGAAGTTGGTCTTGAAGGACCGGCCTCTGGTATGGCGGGCTCTGGTTCTGAAGGCTTGGTAGCTGAAGCGTCTGCCGGTGCATCTTCCTGACTTGCTCCATAGTCCTTGAGGTAAGCTTTCCCTAAATGGGTTCCAGTAGCCAAGACCTCGTCTTCTGATGTTGAGTGTACCGTAACCTTGTAATATAGTTTACGCTTCGAGTTCTTTTTAGACTTAGCCTTAGCAGCTTGAGTCTCTTTCTCGATCTTCGACACCAGATCTGGATGAACCCATATGATCTCGCCCCGCTGGGTAGTTAGGGGTAGCAGGTCATGATTTTGACCCCTAGCTGGTGGGAGATTAACGATATTCATCGTCGTCCAAGAAATAGGTGTAACACCGTCTGGGACTTCTTGGGGAGATAGATTGCCAAACTGCAGAGAGATCATGTTGACTGTGACCGTCTTCTCGCTGTTGCGTAGAGTGATGGCCTTAGCATCGATCAGCTCCTGGATCTTCCTTTTTAGTACATAATACGCCTTTGTAGGGTGGTGTATGTATCTATGAAAGATGCAGTTCTTGGGGTTATTAGTACTGCCGACTTTATTAGGCCGTTTTTTCTCAGGAAGGGTAATCTTGCCTCTTTTGACGAGGCACTCAAATATGCTTGGAATATCATCGTCGTCGAAAGAGTATACTTCAATGGGCCTGGAAGTCCCAGGTTTCGTCTGTGTGGTTGCCGCAGTCTTTTGCCTGGATGTATTGATTGCCAGAGCTTCTTTTCCTTTGGAACCACGAGGATAGTCACTGTTGGGGGATGACCTCTTGCCTCTTTTGGATGTAGAGATCATGATGCCATTATCACGTGCCTTCCGACTGTTGTCCTTGGCGGCTACCGCTGAGATGATGAACGAGGGCCAATCATGGAACTGATATGGTCCTATGAACACTAAGATTATGGGAAGAAGGTTCTTCCTGCAAATGTCCACCAATGCCGAGTCTGGAACTCCGGGAGGCATCTGCAAAGTGGCTTGACGAAAATGTTTGATGAAGGTGCGAACGTCCTCTTTTTCCTTCTGCTTTACTTCGATGAGGGAGGACATAGACATGTCCATCCCTCCCTCATAGAATCGTGCGAAGAATAAAGCCTTGAAGTCTTCAAAGGAAGTAATGCAGTTGTCCGCCAGGCTGCGGTACCACTGATAAGCCACTCCCGAGAGACAGCCCTTGAACACCCGAGTGAGGAGGGTGTCATTCCCTTGTAATAATACTGTCATCATACTGAAGTAGTTCATGTACTGACTTGGTGACGTTCTTCCCTCGAACAAAGCCATAGTCTGTGGTTTGTATTTAGGAGGGAAAGGGGCCTCTTCCCAGATAGCCGGGTAAGGCTGGTTGATTTCCAATTTCTTGAGCTAATCTTTGTGCTTCAGGGCATCTAATTTTGCTTTCAACTCCCATACTGCCTGTATCGGATTTTTAGCCGGTGGCGGGACCACGGAGTGATGAGGAATCGATTGCATCACGAATCCAACTGGAGGTAATACATTCTCCGAGTGAGGAAGCAGAGGAACTGCTGACTCCTGATCTAGAGCAGGCTCTTGGATCGCGTTGGATGGTGGTAAGTCCACCCCCACACGTATCTGGGTTGGAGGGACCGATGCTTGAGCCATAGCGGCTGTGTGTTGAGTCAGCATCATCTGGTGCATGTTCTCTATCATGGATTGCATCTCTTTCAGAGATGTCTCCAGTACAGTAATGCGTTGCTCAGCGCTCCCCGACGGGAAAGCTTCCTAGCATTCATCTCCAATGGCATAAACTCCCATCTCCCTGGGTGTCATTGAAGGATCAGTATAGGTCTTTGTAGAAGTTAACTCTATACTTTCAGTACCTGATTTGGGAGACTGGCGACCCCTAGCATCGGAATCAGAAGAGTACGAAGTCGGTTGTCGTGACCTCGAACGAGTATTTCGGAACACCCCAGCTTCGGTGTTCCTAAGGAGTTTGTTGAATCTCCTTCGGTTCGGAGTTCTAGAGGGATGACGTCTTGAGCTCGATCTTCCTCTAGGTATGTGTGAAGCCATGTTCACAGATGCATGTGTGGGCTCTTCTTCCTAGAAAAATGGAGAGTAGCTCAATCGGTCAAAAACTGACCGTTTTGCTTCAGAACAGCAACAATTAATTACAATCCTATGACTATTACAATAGTGCTCGTTAGGAGGCGTAATAGACATGCTGGAAGATCCCCTATCCTTGCGTTTCTGGATCAGATACTCACGCAGGTCAGGAGGATTTACAGAATAAGAAGATGGCTTGTTCCTTCTGTTCACATCAGTGGGCATGCGGATGTTGGGAACCATAGTTTTCCCTGTGCCACCCGTATACAACAGGTTGGCCATCTGAGTAGTGGATAATCCCCGAGGAGTTTGTCTTTCCGCAAACTGAGCCTTCTTTACGCTGAGGGACTTCACCTGGCATAATTTGGGCTGGCATAAAGCTGAGGAGGTCCTCAGTCGGCCATCAGCTTCTCGCGTAATCCGGAGGGCGGGCAGATTCTTCCCTTGCTGGCGTAAAGACCGAGAAGTTGAGTAGTCCGCCACTTGCTTTCCCTTGCGTAGATTGCAGGGATCATCTACTTTTTTCCGGAGGGCAGATGCATTTTTATGCGTGGAGCGCGTTTGGAATTTCTGATTTGGCGCTAAGGCATTGTCAGAAATTTTGTCTGCCACGTCATCGACGGAAGACTGGATTTTACGCGTAGAGCGCGGAGTAGGCTTCTGGACTAGCGCTGAGGCATTGTCCGAAGTTTTGTCAGCCACGTCAGGGACGGGAGACAGAGATTTACGCGTAGAGCGCAATGTATACTTCTGGATTAGCACTGAGGCATTGCCAGAAGTTTTGTCTATTCCGTCAGTGACGAGAGAGTAAATTTTATGCGCAAGGCGCAGAGGGAGTGATGCTACAACCTTGTTGGTCGGAGAGATCGAAGAGTCGATAGGAATGGTAGGGGATGTCTTGGGCATCCAGACCTTACACAGCTTCCTGTTGTCTTGGACAGAGAGAGAGTGAGAGCTACCCCCTGTTCGAAGCATGTCTTTATAGGCAGACTGGTCGAACTGGACGACCAGTATCTTTTTTACGGATCCCACGGATACCGCATCGTGTCGAGCAATTGCTTCCTCATCAGAAGAGAAAGATGTCCCCAGCAGAGTCGCCATCTTGTGTTTGATAATAAACGAAAGAAATGGAAACAAGGTTTATACGAAACCCACTCTTAGGTTCACAAACAAAAAGTACAATTAATCATATACGAGGATTTTAAGTATAATTTTTTAATCTGGGTAAATATTGCTATAGGAGTCTGATCTGCAGTCGATCACTTTGTCCCTTGGACCACACGATGATGAAGAAGTATCGTAGAAGACAGAAAGCAGCTTCGGAGGTTGCTAAAGAGAGTGGATGCTCGATGCTAAAGTCGTCGATCACTACTCTTTGCCTGAGCTCTGGATTCTTCTCTCTCGAAGACTCTTTGACTCTCAGTTCCTTGACCTATTTTCTCCACTTCTGTATTTTTGATCTTAGTTTTGACCTTCAGTTTTTTGACCAATTTTCAACCTTGGACCTCCGTCAATAGAGGTCTCTATTTATAGAGGTTTAGTGACAGTTACCACTCAGTCGGCATAGAAACCGAGTAGTGGAAAGTATAGCACCCTTTTACACGATGGTTACAATAATCGTTGCCCACGTATAGATGACCTTTTGAATGAGCGTATAACGCATGTCACTTTAAGAGACAATGCGTATAACTGCTGCGAAGATCACGGCGTAAAAGCCACGTAGTTAGTTATCCCTCGTGTAGAAAAGGTTGGCGTAGAAGCCAATAACTGTCACTATGGCGTAGAAGCCAAGTAGGCATAGAAGCCGAGTAGGCGTAGAAGCTGAGTGGGCGTAGAAACCGAGTAGGTGTAGAAGCCGAGTAGGCATAGAAGCCGAGTGGGCGTAGAAGCTGAGTAGGCGTAGAAGCCGAGTAGGCATAGAAGCCGAGTGGGCGTAGAAGATAGCTGATCCTCCTTCCCTGACTGAGGCCTCGGGCGAATTCTAGACCCAATAGCCTTAATACGCACCAATGCAAATGTGGCCTGAGTTGGCGTATTCCGAGGAGATAGCGTACAGCGTGCTCCCATAGCTGAGAATAGCCCGATGGCGTAATGTGCCAAAGTGATGATGTGGACGTTTTAGCCAAAATTACGGCTTCTGGAGATATAATCAAATCTCTTGCATTAAATACAGAGATCTGACCCCATCCTGCGCATTAAATACAGAGGCGTGTCTCGAAGATTTGCCATCATTCTGCGCATTAAATGCATAGACGTGCCTCGAGCCCTGTATAAAGAGCAACTTTTGACGTGGCAGTCTGTTTATCTTCTGCGGAGCGTAAGAAGCACACGTCTGCCTGTGTAAAACTAGGCAGCATATTCCCTTGTATGCATAAAAGCAGTTTACGCTAAGGAAATGGCACTAAACGACAGCTGGGTTGCTGTGCCGTGCCATCATTATAGCCGTCGTCTGGGTAGTCGTGCAGTACTCTTTGTCAGGAGTTCAGACGTCAGGTTCACTGCATGATTTGACAGGTTCATTTCGGGGAATACGAAGCGTTCCTCCTATACTTCAATGCTGTATTATAGCAGATGAGTTTTTACGCCATAAAGGCGATGTAGTACCCTTTTTACGCTGAAGCAGTCTGGACATACTGTATTACGCGGATAGTCCTTGAGCTTATATTTTACGCTGTGCTCAGCGGAGAAGCTCTGTTGCACGTTGATGGCTCTGAAGTTATCTTTTTACGCTGCCCAGCATCAACATGCTGCGTATAGCTATCCAGCATATTTTTCATGCTTCTACAATGATGATGCTACTTTCCACACATACGGATGATAGGAATCTATAGCTTTCAAGAATTTTTGTGCTATAGGTTCTATATCATTATGGGGAGAGGATTCCCGATCAGGAATTTGAGCGTCAATGTACTGGAAAAGAGGATCTTTATTATCATCAGAAACTACTTTCCTGGTTGTATTTATATCAATCGACTGCTTGTTGCGCCGAAGGTTGATGACCAAGGGTGGAGGCTTCTGGTTCAAAGTGATCACTAGAGGATTACCTCCTTTTTCTGACCTGGTTTTGTTCAGGTGGATAGCCATGGGCTCCATAGCTTTCGGACGAGTAGTTTGCCCTTTCACCTTGATTGACAGAGGTTGCTTGGCAGAGGGTTCTTCTGGCTCCCGGTGGGATTCCTCTTCTACTTTGCTTGACACCTCCTCCATGTAGTCTTGGGTGTACAACATGACATCAGAGTAGTAGGATTCTACTCCTTTAAACGGGTTAAGGTCAGCAAACTCCGTTTGTACTGTTCCTTGGGCATCTACATATTTAAAGCATTGATGTAGAGTCGAAAGAACGATGTTGTGGTCATGGATCCATGGTCTGCCCAGCAGAATATTGTAGGACACCTCTAAATCAATGACATAACATGTAGCCACTGATCTGAGGTCGCCAATCTGGATCCTCAGACGAATCTTCCCCAACGGCTTACTTTTTCTGGCGTTGAAATCCACGATTGTAGTGGTAGTGTAAGCCAATTCGCTGGTAGGAATCCTCAGCGGTCTGAGCAGACTTTGAGGAATGATGCTGATCGATGATCCCGGATCTATGTGAATCCGGTCAACCTCCATGGAACCGACGTATCCGGTGTAATAGAGGGGTCTGTCATGCTTGTTATGTTTCAACAGCATATCATCTTGAGTGAAAGTGATATTCGGAACCACCTCCATCACACTATAGCATTGAGGACATGCCACAGGTTCTTCATCAGAGGACTTGAGCTGGGTCAAGTATGCATCCGCCTGCATTAATGCTTCACTCAGGGCTTGACGAGTGTCTTTAGAGAGCCTGAGTAATTCAAAAATGGACAATCTGGCTGGTGTATGAGCCAACTGGGCCAGGATGTCAAAGTTATACGGCTTCTCTAAACCTTTGTTTTGAATGCTTTTCAAAGGTTTATCGAAGCGCACTTCCTTTTGCTTTCCCTTATCTGTCGAAGTTGGTCTCGAAGGACCGGCCTCTGGTATGACAGGTTCCGGTTCTGAAGGCTTAGCAGCTGGAGTATCTGTCGATGCTTCTTCCTGACTTCCTCCATAGTCCTTGAGGTAGGCTTTTCCTGAACGGGTTCCAGTAGCCAAAATCTCATCTTCTGATACCGAATGTACTGTAACCATGTGATATGGTTTACGTTTCGAGTTCTTCTTAGACTTAGCCTTAGCAGCTTGAGTCTCTTCCTCGATCTCTGACACCAGATCTGGATGAACCCAGATAATCTTGCTCCTCTGGGTAGTTAGGGGTACCAGGTCATGATTTTGACCTCTGCCTGGAGGGAGATTATGATGTTCATCGTTGTCTAGGAAATAGGTACAAAACCATCCGAAACTTCTTGGGGAGGCAGATTGCCAAATTGCAGAAAGATTATGTTGGCTGTGACCGTCTTCTCGCTGTTGCACAGAGTGATGGCCTTAGCATCGATCAGCTCCTGGATCTTCCTCTTCAGTACATAATACGTCTTTGTGGGGTGATGTATGTACCTATGGAAAATGCAGTACTTAGGGTTATTAGTACTGCCGACTTCATTGGGCCGCTTCACCTCAGGGAGGGTAATCTTGCCGCTTTTGACGAGACACTCGAATATGCTCGAAATATCATCATCGTCGAAAGTGTACACTTCAATGGGCCTGAAAGTCCCAGGTTTCGTCTGTGTGGTTGCCGCAGTCTTTGGTCTGGACGTATTGATCGCCAGAGCTTCTTTTCCTTTGGAACCACGAGGATGGTCGCTGTTGAAAGATGACCTCTTGCCTTTATCAAAGGTAGATATCATAATCCCATTATCACGCACCTTCTGACTGTTGTACTTAGCGGCTATCGCTGAGATAATAAACGAGGGCCAATCATGGAACTGATATGGACCTGTGAACACCGAGATCTTCGGAAGAAGGTTCTTCCTGTAAATGTCCACCAATGCCGAGTCTGGAACTCCGGGAGGCATTTGCAAAGTGGCTTGACGAAAACGTTCGATGAAAGTACGAACGTTCTCTTTTTCCTTCTGCTTCACTTCGATAAGAGAGGACATAGATATGTCCATCCCTCCTTCGTAGAATCGAGCGAAGAATAAAGTCTTGAAATCTTCAAAGGAAGTAATGCAGTTGTCCGCAAGACTATGGTACCACTGATAAGCTACTCCCGAGAGACAGCCCTTGAACACCCGAGTGAGGAGGGTGTCATTCCCTTGCAATAACACCGTCATCATACTGAAGTAGTTCATGTAGTGGCTCGGTGATGTCTTTCCCTCAAACAAAGCCATAGTCTGTGGTTTGTATTTAGGAGGAAAAAGGACCTCGTCCCAGATAGCTAGGTACGGTTGGTTGATTCCCAATTTCTTGAGCTGATCTTTATGCTTCAAGACATCAAATTGGGCCTTCAACTCCCGTACTGCCTGTATTGGATCTTCAGTCGGTAGTGGGACCACGGAGTGATGAGGGATCAGTTGTACTGCAACTCCAACAGTAGGTAGTACATTCTTCGAGTTAGGAAGTGGGGGAGCTACTGACTCTTGATCTAGAGCAGGCTCCTGATTCGTGTTGGATGGTGGTAAGTCCACCCCCACACGTATCTGAGTCGGAGGGGCCGATGCTTGAGCTATAGCAGATGTGTGTTGAGTCAGCATCATCTGGTGCATATTCTCCATCATGGACTGTATCTCCTTCAGAGATGTCTCCAACACAGCAATACGTTGCTCAGTACTTCCTGATGGGGAAGCTTCTTCGCGTTCATCTCCAATGGCATAGACTCCCATTTCTCTGGATGTCATTGAAGGGCTAGTATAGGTCTCTGTAGAGAATGACTCTATACTTTCAGCATCTGATTCTGGAAACTGGCGACCCCCAGTATCGGAATCAGAAGAGTACGAAGCCGGTTGTCGCGACTTCGAACGGGTGTTTCGGAATACCCCACCTTCAGTGTTCTTAAGGAGCTTGTCAAATCTCCTTTAGCTTGGAGTTCTAGAGGGATGACGTCTTGAGTTCGACCTTCCTCTAGGTACGTGTGAAGCCATGTTCACTGATGCATGTGTGGGCTCTTCTTCCTGGAAAGACAGAGAGTAGTTCAACCGATCAAAAATCGACCGTTTTGCTTCAGAACAGCAATAATTAACTACAATCCTATAACTATTACAATAGTGCTCGCTAGGAGGCATAATAGACATGCTGGAAGATCCCCTATCCTTGCGTTTCTGGATCAGATACTCACGCAAGTCAGGAGGATTTACAGAAGAAGAAGAAGAAGAAGAAGAAGATGGCTTGTTCCTCTTTTTTACATTAGTTGGTATACGGATATTGGGAACCATAACTTTTCCCCTGCCACCCGTGTACAACAGGTTAGCCATCTGAGTAGCAGATAATCCCCGAGGAGTGTGTCCCTCCATAAACCGGGCTTTCTTTACGCTGAGGGGTTTAAACTGGCATAATTTAAAAATCTGCTCAGGTTGGCATAAAATTGAGGAAGCCCTCAATCGGCCATCCGCTTCTCGCGTAATCTGGAGAGCGGGCAGATTCTTCCCTTCCTAGCGTAAAGGCTAAGAAGTTGAGTAGTCCGCCACTTGTTTTCCCTTGCGTAGATTGTAGGGACCATCTGCTTTTCCGCGGAGGGCAGATGCATTCTTACACGCGGAGCGCGATTGGAATTTCTGATTTGGCACTGAGGCATTATTAGAAATCTTGTCTGCCACATCACAGACGGGAGACAAAATTTTATGCGTAGGGCGCGAAGTAGACTTATGGACTAGCACTGAGGCATTGTCAGAAGTTTTGTCTGCCATGTCACAGACGGGAGACAAAGCTTTATGCGCAGGGCACGGAGTAGACTTCTGGACTAACACTGAGACATTGTCAGAAGTTTTGTCTGCCACATCACAGACGGGAGACAGCTTTACGCGCGAAGCACGAAGGTTGCGCAGCTAAAACCTGGTTGGTCGGAGAAACCGGAGAGTCGACAGGAATGGTAGGGGATGTCCTGGGCATCAAAACCTTACGCAGTTTTCTGTTGTCTTGAACAGAGAGAGAATGAGAGCTACCCCCTTCTCGAAGCATATCTTCATAGACAGACTGGTCGAACTGGACGACCAAGGTCTTCTTCCTTGATCCAACTGATACTGCATCGTATTGAGCAATTGCTTTCTCGTCAGATGAGAAAGAGGTCCCCAGCAGAGTCGCCATCTTATGTTTGATAATAAACGGAAGAAATAAAACTAGGTTTATACAAAACCCTTTCTTAGGTTTACAAACAAGAAGTACTATTAATCCTATACAAGGATGTTAAGTACAAATTTTAATCTGGGTAAATATTGCTATAGGAGTCTGATCTGCAGTCGATCACTTTGTCTCTTGGACCACACGATGACAAAGAAGTGCCGTAGAAGAAGGAGATGCTTCAAAGATTGCAAGAGGGAGTGGATACTTGATGCCAAAATCGTCGATCACTACTCTCTATCTGTACTCTGGATTCTTCTCTCTCAAAAAATCAATTTCTGACCTTTCGACCCTGGACCTCTGTCCATAGAGGTCTCTATTTATAGGGTTTTATTGACAGTATTCGTCCAGTCAGCGTAAAAGCCGGACAGTAGAGAGTATGGCACTTTTTATGCGGCGGTTATAATAACTGTCACCCACGTATAAATGATCTTCTGAATAAGCGTGTGACGCGTGTCCCATGATAAGAAAATGTGTATAATTGCTGCAAAGATCATGGCATGAGAGCCACGTAGGTAACTGCCCCTCGCGTAGAAAAGGTTGGCGTAGAAGCCAATAACTGTCACCATGGCGTAGAAGCCAAATAGTTGTCAGGTTGGCGTAGAAGCCAAATAGGCGTAGAAGCCTTATAGGCGTAGAAGCCTGATGCTGTATGGATAGGTAGCTAGCGTAAAAGATAGTTGTTCCTCCTTCTTTGACTGAGGCCTTGAGCATATTCTGGGCAAAATAGCCTTTATCATGCGCAAATACAAATATAGCCTGAGTTGGCGTATTTCAAGGAGATAGCGTACAGCGTGCTCCTTATAGCTGAAAATAGCCCGGTGGCGTAATGCACAGGGTTATGATGTGGATGTATTAGTCGTAATTATGGCTTGCCATTCTTTAGAGATTTAATCAAATCTCTTACATTAAATGCAGAGATTTGCCCCCATCATGCGCATTAAATGCAGAGGCGTGTATCGAAGATCTGCCACCATTCTGAGTATTAAATGCAGAGACGTGCCTCGAGGATCTGCCACTATTCTGAGCATTAAATGCAGAGACGTGCCTCGAGCTCTGTGCGAAGAGTAGCTTTTGACGTGGCAGTCTGTTTGTCTTCTGCAGAGCGTAAAAAGCTCACATCTACCTGTGTGAAACTGGGCCGCATATTCCCTTGTATGCATAAAAGCACTTTGTATCAAGGAACCGTCATTAAACGACGGTTTGGGTCGTTGTGCCGCACTATCGTTACAGCCATCGTCTGGATAGTCGTGCAGTACTCTTTGTCAGGAGTCAGACGTCAGGTTCACTGTATTATCTGACAGATTCATTCGAGGAATACGAAGCGTTCTTCATACACTTCCATGTTGCATTAAAAGCGGATGAGTTTTACGCCATAGAGGCGGTATAATACCCTTTTATGCTGAAGCGGCCTGGAAATACTGTATTACGCGGACTGTCCTTGAGCTTATATTTTATGTTGTACTAGCGACAAAGCTCTGTTGTACGCCGATGACTTTTAAGTCATATTTTACGTAGCCCAGCACTAAAATGCTGCGTATAACTCTTCGGCGTATTTTTCATGCTTCTACAACGTGCTTCATGTATGTTGGGGGTTTTACGCGTATAATTCCCCAGCGTATTTTTTATGCTTCTACAAGACCCCCTTCAAAGTTTTCAAATTCCTCATAATTTGAAATACTTTGAATGAAGCATAAAATGGTCAAATTTGACTCGTTCTGCTAGGCTGATTTCTCGGCAGATTTTAGGAAGTTGTTGGGATTTGATATGTTCTCTCCTGCCTATATAAAGGCAAGTAAGTGAACCTTTCTTTCCACACTTCCTTCACCAAAAGAGATAGTTTCTGAGATCTATTGGGCTGACCTGAGGAAGAAGAAGATCATGTTCTTCCAACATGTAAGAAGCCATAAACAGAAGCGTCTTCGAGCAAATATCCTCTGCAACGATGGATCATGGAAGGATATCATAGCTTCCTTTGCTCGGGATAATCAGCAATTTTATATGGCGATTAATCCAGGAGAGAGGAAGGGTCACATTAGTCCACACAGCTTGTTAGCTGTATTTTCTCCTATTATGGTGTTAGGCGAAGGTAGGCAGTTTGGTCCTGTCTTCCAGTATTGTGTTGGGTCTGAATCCCTAACATAATTCTATGACATAGCTGCCATGGCGTATGGAGGGTGGGCTTGAATAATGCATGCCCAGTTCTGTATTCTCCCGCCATTAATCATTTTCTTGTTCATCGGCCGCAGAAGCCGATGAAGTACCGTAGAAGAAGAAAAAGATCTCCACCAATATGAGAACCTGGGACAACAGATTCTCGGCGTGATCTTAAATGAAAATGAAAAATCCTTTATAGAGAAAGGATTTCCATCATATGTAATCATGAAAATAAAAAATCCTTTGTAAATTGGATTTCCATCATATATAATCATGATCAATAGACTTATCTTCTTTTACGCAAGGTGATTTGCCATATTTGCTGTGAGAAAGTCTAATAATGTGTAGCTTCGACACGTCTGAATAATTTTACGCTGACTCTGATAAACGTTTATCTGGTCACATCCCATCTTTTACGCGTAACGGAAGATGCGTAAAAAGTGTCACGCCCCGGTCCCGCCCGGGCCGCCGCTCTGCCCTGTCCCGCCCCGTGCGGCCGGGAATTAACGAACCGGACACGTATCAACGTGCCTCGGCGCGCCGGACTCGAATCACCATGCCCGTCCCGCGGGTGCGAGGGAGGAAGGGAGCCAAGCGAATGGCCCGTTCGAGCTTTCGGGGGACGTGATGCCGCACGGGCCTGGGGTTGCGCCCGTGCAAGGCCAATCGTTTAAGTTGATAGTTGGCTATCATCGCATCAATCGAGTAAGCAGCGGAAAGGGACTTGTTGCAATGCAATGCATTAGCCAACTGAGTGTTCGGGACAATCGAGGCAACTTGGGTTTCCTTTAGCAAAGGCACACGTTCGTTCCATACATTATGCCCCCTTATACGATAGCATTCTCGGGGCAACAATGAAACCAGGATTCCGGGTCTTCGTGACTGTGGCACGCCTATCGCTCCCTCGGACGATCCAGTACCTGCGAACAAGTAAACAATTGGTGGGTCAGCACTTTATACAAGTACTGGTGAGATAAATCAACTGAACAGAAACAAGCATTCACTCAAACAGGCACTAAGTAATCATGTTATAAAACATTACATTACTAGTGATCTTTCTAGTTTTACCTAGGTTCGTTTCATGCAGTTCTAGCAGAGTCGATTTACTTGTTTAGAAACATGTTTGGAAACAGAATTTCATATTGAATATGCAAGCAAGCAAACCGTTCATGTTTCAGGGTGTGCGCAGCGTGTCTCGTGCGACTCGAGGGTCAGATGCAAAGCTAGACACAAAATGCACATTCTTAGGGGCAGTCACTATCCAAGCCAACACAATGACTTAGCTATATGCAGGGCGGTCCCCGAGTATCTCAGGATCGGCAGCTGGTGGAACAGCATACCAATGACTCATTATCTTATGCTAGAGGCAGCTGTGACTCATGGTTGCTTTGCACTATCATGGTAGCAGCCGTGACACATGCAATTCAGCTCTCCACCAATAGCCATTGTCCGACCGCGTGCGAATGCATGGAACACTATCAAATAAACTCTAGTATGCAGACGAGACGAACCATCAGAATACACTCATTGTTGCGGGGCAATCCGACTTATCACTTGAACACGTTCAGGCACAGTATGGTTCTCTCGAAGCATAGACGATAGTGAACATATTCATGCACTCTAAGCAGGCGATTCAGGATTCTCGTTAAGCAGGCATTGTTTCAAAGACAAGCTAGGTGAGTTCGTTCATTAACATGCAAGGCAGGTTCTATCATTCTCTTAAGAAAACATTGCAAGCAAAAACACAGGTTATTATTAAGGCGTGCAAGAATCAGAGAACGAAGTTCTGCCCACTCACCTTAATACATAACGCCGGTGTGGAGCGGGGCGTTACATACTTACCAACCAATAAAAAGTTTCGTCCTCGAAACTTCAAGGATAAACTTCTCGATATCCCGAGTAGCGATAGTGCCTTCCCTCGCCGTACTCAATCGAAACAATTAAGCAATTCAAGTTCAGGAAACATTTTGCACTTTGAGAATATCTATGGACTTATTGTATGGAATGCTCTTTGCAAAACCATATCGATAATATCTCAGAGTTATAGCAACGGTTTGGGCCAGAGAATCGATTCCGCTCTTATTACATTCTGTCACGCCCCGGTCCCGCCCGGGCCGCCGCTCCACCCTGCCCCGCCCCGTGCGGCCGGGAATTAACGAACCGGACATGTATCACCGTGCCTCGGCGCGCCGGACGCGAATCACCGCGCCCGTCCCGCGGGTGCGAGGGAGGAAGGGAGCCAAGCGAATGGCCCGTTCGAGCTTTCGGGGGACGTGATGCCGCACGGGCCTGGGGTTGCGCCCGTGCAAGGCCAATCGTTTAAGTTGATAGTTGGCTATCATCGCATCAATCGAGTAAGCAGCGAAAAGGGACTTGTTGCAATGCAATGCATTAGCCAACTGAGTGTTCGGGACAATCGAGGCAACTTGGGTTTCCTTTAGCAAAGGCACACGTTCGTTCCATACATTATGCCCCCTTATACGATAGCATTCTCGGGGCAACAATCGAAACCAGGATTCCGGGTCTTTGGGACTGTGGCACGCCTATCGCTCCCTCGGACGATCCAGTACCTGTGAACAAGTAAACTGTTGGTGGGTCAGCACTTTATACAAGTACTGGTGAGATAAATCAACTGAACAGAAACAAGCATTCACTCAAACAGGCACTAAGTAATCATGTTATAAAACATTACATTACTAGTGATCTTTCTAGTTTTACCTAGGTTCGTTTCATGCAGTTCTAGCAGAGTCGATTTACTTGTTTAGAAACATGTTTGGAAACAGAATTTCATATTGAATATGCAAGCAAGCAAACCGTTCATGTTTCAGGGTGTGCGCAGCGTGTCTCGTGCGACTCGAGGGTCAGATGCAAAGCTAGACACACAATGCACATTCTTAGGGGCAGTCACTATCCAAGCCAACACAATGACTTAGCTATATGCAGGGCGGTCCCCGAGTATCTCAGGATCGGCAGCTGGTGGAACAGCATACCAATGACTCATTATCTGATGTTAGAGGCAGCTGTGACCCATGGTTGCTTTGCACTATCATGATAGCAGCCGTGACACATGCAGTTCAGCTCTCCACCAATAGCCATTGTCCGACCACGTGCGAATGCATGGAACACTATCAAATAAACTCTAGTATGCAGACGAAACGAACCATCAGAATACACTCATTGTTGCGGGGCAATCCTTCTTATCACTTGAACACGTTCAGGCACAGTATGGTTCTCTCGAAGCATAGACGATAGTGAACATATTCATGCACTCTAAGCAGGCGATTCAGGATTCTCGTTAAGCAGGCATTATTTCAAAGACAAGCTAGGTGAGTTCGTTCATTAACATGCAAGGTAGGTTCTATCATTCTCTTAAGAAAATATTGCAAGCAAAAACACATGTTATTATTAAGGCGTGCAAGAATCAGAGAACGAAGTTCTGCCCACTCACCTTGATACATAACGTCGGCGCGGAGCGGGGCGTTACAAAAAGCTCCTTAGCATTAAGTTGTCTTGAGGATCCAACTGTCATATTATTTTTGGACGAGGAGTTGCATAAGAATTCTGAACTATCACTTCTCTGATACGAAGAATTTCTATTCAGACCATCATCTTCAAGAATGGTTTCCCCGAAAATCCCTCGAAATAGGGCGAGAAATATCCGCCACACAGGCCATACTTGAACTTAGATGTAAAAGATTCTGACTAGACTTCGAAATAAAGTTCTAATGGCCCAAGAAGAAGAGTCAGCTTCAATGCTGACCTTCGTGTGTTTCAGGCACTTGGAATATTTTGTAGCCAAAAAGGAGCATTTTCTGCGTAAACCCTTGTAATTGGCCTTTCTCAAAAACTCATAGACCATAGCATCTGTTAGCTTCTGAGCATAAAATCATAGATCTGTAGTTTCTGTGCGTAAAATCGTAGATTTGTGGCCTCTGAGCATAAAAGCTTATGAGCGTAAAACCATAGATTTGTAGCCTTTGAGCGTAAAAGCTTCTGAGCGTAAAACCGTAGATTTGTAGCCTCTGAACGTAAAAGCTTTTGAGCTTAAAACCGTAAATTTGTAGCCTCTGAGCGTAAAAGTTTTTGAGCGTAAAATCGTAGATTTGTAGCCTCTTAGCGTAAAAGCTTCTGAGCGTAAAACCATAGATTTATAGCCTCTGAGCGTGAAATCTGGATCCGTTACGCAGCATGACTGTCCGTCTTCTTTTTTCAAATGATAGGATGACGTGGTCCCAAATCATAACTGACTATTAAATATCGGATTTGGTTAGGGATTCGAAGAGTTATCCGAACACTATAAATAGCCTAAGGTCTTGAGAGAGAAACTTTTTATCTGTCTTCGCAAAACCCTTGCTTTCCAAAAACCTTTCTTCTTCGTCTCTTTCCTAAGAACTCAGATTCGGCATGGCACCCAAACAAGCTTCCACTGCTAAAGGAAAGAAGGTCGCTTCCTCATCTTGCTCCACTGGTCAAGCATGAGCAACCCCCATTAGGCTGAGCGAGTCCCGATCTGAACGCAGTGCTCCACCATCGAGCTGTGCTCCGGACATTATAGGTAAAGACTTCGAGAGGAAAAATCCTTCGCACACGTTGTGCGTGTATGCGCAAGGTCATCTTCTGTGCTAAGAACCTCTTCGAGGAAGATGATGCACAAAGATATTTTATTATTATGCCCACATTCCTAATGTGTCCGCGTAAAAACTCCAAATTTTTGCAGTTTGGCGTAAAAACTCAGACTGTCAAAATTTGGCGTATACTACAAACTTTAAGTTTTACGCGCTGGATGTAAATTCTGGCGTAAAAATTCAAAATTTGGCAGTCTGGCGTAAAAAGCTCAGACTATTAGATTTTGGCGTATATTGTCAACTTTGAGTTTTACGCACTGAAAATAGATTCCAGCGTAAGACTCAAGTTTTTGCAGTCCGGCGTAAAAGCTCAGACTGTTATTCTTTGACATATCCTGCAAGAGTGTAGTGTCTAGCGTAAAAACTGACTTATTTTTTTGCATTTTGTAGTGGACTTGCATATCTCTCCTTTGGCTGAAGTGATGGGCTCTGTTGTCGGGATGCTGAACTCAAACTATCTAGAGGACTTGTCCCATGTGACATTCCCGATTTCTGGAAATGAGTACCCTCAAGAAATAGGAACTCTGATCTTGTCCCAAGGAGAACGAATGCTGCTGAGTATGATCAGTAGGGAGCCGCTGACATACATAAATGGGACTGAATATAAGAAACCAGGTTTCTTATTCGGGGATGTTATCAACAAAAAATCGCAAACAAATCCCAAGAAGGAGGATTAGGTGTTTACTGCTAAGGGCACGGTCATGTATCTGCCCAGGATGCCTAGGGATTACCCCATTTCGACGTTATTCCATGCCACACATCCTAGAAAGATGATGTGGACTCTGACTCCGGATCTTCATGGCCGACCGGAAAAGATCTTATACAACAAAGAATTAAACCAAGGAGCCTTTATGAGCAGACCTTCAGGCCCTGTTATGCCTTTTAGGGGATTACTATCGGGTAGTGTCCCGAGTGAGGACACTTCACTGATCTAGCCGGTTCAAATATCGACTTTCTAGAATGACTTTATGGGGCAGGGAGGAGTGTACCCTAAGGAGTGTTGGGCTTCCTGTTAACCCCAACTTGTTCTTAGCCTTGATGGAGCGATACAACTCGCTCACTGGAACTTTTGCCACTCCGCTAGGTGAGTTGGGCTTAGCCCTTCATGAGATGGTGAAGATTTTAAAGCTGCCAATGGGGGACACTCCTTATGAACAGTACGTTCCCACAAACAGGGAGCTGAGGGATACTAACCCTCGGGCAGTGGCAGTGTACCAAGAGCTAATGAGCCACTACCTTGTCTATACCTCTTTCTACAAAGAGCCCTCTAATTTGGCTTATATCAATAAATGGGTATCCTACCTCTTCTTCCATCAGGCCAGAAATGCTAAGCCAGACAAGGTTGTAGATAGCAGAGATAAGCCCTTGAACTTTCTGAGCATGCTTAGTGCCGCCACGGTCGATGATCTCATCGAAGATGCAGGGGCTTCAGATTATATTCTCGATGAGGAGATAGGGGGTTATCCCGCAGGCACTAAAGCCTTCAGTTATATGAGGCATTATCGCAAGCCTCTGTCAAGGGAGGCTCAACTGGCTGGCTTCCTCTCTGTCTGGCTACGCCGATGGGTAGTACCTGGCATCACGTATGCGGATCGCATTCATCGCAATACCTAATGGCCCGCAGTACAGTTGGTATTTGGAGCAAGATTGGGCTTGCTTCCTGCCATGGTATGTAGAATACAAGCTGGCCTGAGGGCCATTACTGATGGGCTGCTTGCAGATGATACGCAGCGTGAAGGATTTTCGCGAGTGGAATTACCATTCCTATACCTGATGGGATGTTTAATCCTTCACAACACCAAGGTGATGTCTTCCGGTCCTGCCAACGGTTCGGGAAATAACTTCTTGTTGAATTACAAGAATTCCCTTCGGAATGTGGCGAGCATCATAGATAGCCGGCGAGGATTAAATTTTTTCCATGGCTGGAAGCTCTTCTGTATCGTCCCCCCTGTATATATCAATCAACAGGGGATGAAACTTAAGGATGTCGGTCAAGGGAGAACTATTCTTTCTCCTGAAGCCTTTTATTGGTTGGTCTACGTTAGACCTTCCCACCTGTTGTACAGAAGTGAGGACCACTGCTACTTGGAACCTTATCTGCCCAACCGGTTCGCCAGATAATTTGGGTACGACCAGTTGCATGTGAGGAATCCCATAACCAGCTTCAAGTCCAAAGGTGGACTTATTGATGGAGCCAGAGGATGGAGGTATTTCATCACGGGTTGTACAGGTACAATTTTTGCTGTGCCCGTGACCTCTCTCTCTATGGAGTTTCACATTCTTCATTCTTATGCGCAGTTTTATGTGTCCATCAACACCTTCCATCATGATTTTAATGTGCATGGAAGTTTCAGGATGCCTACCCATAGGTCCACTGGAAGGGAGGAGATACCGTATGTCTCATCTGATGAAGGTGAAGACCCTACTGGTGTAGATGAGTTCTTATTGATAATACCGAGATGCATAATAGCTCCGCCAGCAGAGCCTCTCGTTATCTCAAATAAACGGAAGGCTTCCACTCCGAAAGAGCCTTCCCCCCGCAAGAAGAAGACAGTCAAAGGTCCTAAAAAGGCTTCCACCAAGGGGGCTTCTAGGAGTGAACCTATTATTTCCCTAGTTGGGGATGATTCTTTGATCCGAGTTCCTTCGCCTTTTAGAGAGGGAACCTCCACAGTTCCGGCTGCCAGTGCTGGAGATTCTTTGTTCGTGATCGCTGCCGTTACTACCGCTGCTGGTAGTGCTTCAAGGTCGCCTTCAAGGCCGATCATATTCAGAATTAATATACCTTTATCCAGACCAATAACGGAAGTAACCCCTCCTTCATCTGTAAGTATTTTCGGCGAGATTCTACCCGATGAACCTCGAGTGGATCTGGGTGATGACTGGGATGACTTCCCTTAAACGTCAGTTGGTGCACCCTCTTCTCCAGGTATGACAGCTTATCTAGCATCATTAAGCGATGATTTAGCTATACAGGCTGCAGACACAACATACATGCCATCGGCCATGGATAAATGTTGTCTTCATATTTTCTTTAGGAAAATTAACATCAAGGTGATATTAACTTTCTCATGTCTTCTTTTCAGGTTAAGACATCTCTGGGGAGGGCGAAGTTGACGCAACTTCTGATTTTGTTGCAGATCCATTTAATGAAACGGTGGTGATCGACGTCAAAGAAGACTGCTTTGAAACTGCCGATCTCTCATCTGTAATATTCTCGGGTGTCATCCCGCCAGTGGGAGTTCAAATAACATCAGGGGAGGATAAACCCACCATCTCGTCCGTGCCTCCTTCGTCGAGTATACCAGCAACTTCAACTGTTGTTGGTGTCTCTTCTTTTGTCGTGCCATCTGTTGAAGCAACAACCATGGAGACCTCCTCTGCAGTCATTCCTGGAGGAAGATTTACTGATATCGCGGCTACTCCCGGCGTCCATTCGAGCTTTGCTATGCTAGAGGATCAATACACTAGCATATTATATCTCACTTTGAAAGAGTTGATATCGATGGTACTGGAGAAGAACTTAGGTTTCGATGCTCTGAAGATGTCCTCCATTCTCCCTATAATGCAGATTAGAAATTTTAGTGATGCTGAAAGAGATGATGTGCTAGAGCAAAAAGTTAATGGTTTAGAATAACCCATTAACGAGTATTTACAACTATCCTGAGGCAGCATCGACGATCTGGTTCAAGCTAAGTATGACTCCTAACTGCAAAACTTGCTGAGCAAATAGAAACTCTAAAAAAATCCATCCAGGAACAGCAGCAAGAGATGGATAAAGAGCAGGCTGTTTTGGTAGATTTTATTCCTCAGCTAGCTAAGTGCCAGGCCGAATATGAAGGAGATGAAGCGAGGGTTTGAGATTTGGAAGCTGAACTCGCTCAGGCAAGGAAGAGGCTTCTCAAGACATCGGCAGCTCATGATGTATTTAAGGGCCAAGTGGAGATAGCTCAGCAAAACTTGACGCGTGCAGGTGTCATCCGTGCCGGTTTTGTTGATGCTCGGTCCGAACTATCTCGCTTGAATGACGACAATGCAAGGCTGGAATGGGCTCACAACCATACTTTGAACTCCAGGAATGAGAGGATGGCTGCTTTGGCGCGACAGATTAGGGATTTAACTGCTCCTCCCCAATGATGTACCTTTTTGCTTCTTCTGTAATTTTGCTATTCCAGAGATAATAAAGGTATTTTTTCTGATTTTGTAGACCTATCACTTTTGAATATAAATGATAGGCTAAGATGAAAGTGATATCAGAGGTAATATGGACATGATATACTTTCGGTAAGTTTCAGTTGGATATAACTATTCAGAGGTTATATGGACATGATAAAATATGCTCCAACTAAATTTTTATACAAAACACTATCAGAGGTAATATGGACGTGATAGGTTTTGAACTTTCAAATTAGTCAAACATATCTATTCAGAGGTCAGAATAACATGATAGAATATGATCCAACTAACCTTTGTATGTAATATCATCAGAATGAAATCTTTACTATACCCCTTTGAGCAAAGGAGATCAAGCATAGTACTTCTTCAGAAATTTGCCGTTGATAGGAGCCATTATCAAATCTCCATTAGGCTTGGCTACTCTGTAAGCACCATTTAAAAATGTGGTTTCAATTACATAAGGGCCATCCCATTTGGGCTGGAATTTGCCCTTACTTTTGTGTGTAATGATCATTGGCCTCTTCACAGCTAAAACTACTTCACCAACTTTGAACACTCTTTCCTTCACTTTTTGATTAAAAGCTCTGGAAATACGTGCCCGGTAGAACGCAATGCGCTGCTGAGCTTGAAGGCGTTTCTCATCTAATCCTTCTAGCTCTTGAAGCCTTAAGTGATCATTATTTTCCTGAGTCAACTCATTAGCCACTGCTATTCTGAGTGATAGAATTTGGAATTCAATGGGGATAACTACTTCACACCCATAAACTAATAAAAATGGGGTACAACCTGTTGGTGTTTGTACCGTTGTACGATATGCCTAGAGATATTTCCCCAGTTTCTCATTCCAATCTCTTTTGTTCGAAGAGACAAACTTTTTCAAGAGTTTGATGATGGTTTTGTTGAAAGCTTCTGCCAAACCATTAGCAGCAGGATTATAAGCCATCGAGGCCATATTCTGTATCTGATTCTTATCGCAAAATCGATGAAATGCTTGGCTAATGAATTGAGGCCCATTATTATAAATTATCCTTCGGGGTATCCCAAAGCGATAAATTACATGATGCTTGATAAAAATGATCACGTTGGATGTCTTCACCTCAGCAAGAGGGATCGCCTCCGCCCATTTGGAGAAATAATCCGTAATAGCCAATATGAACCGATGTCTTGTAGAAGATGACAGGTGAATAGGACCAATGATGTCCATACCCCATGCTTCAAAGGGCCATGATGCAATCGTAGGATGTAAATACTCAGAAGGCTGATGTATAAAATTCGTGTGAACCTGACAGGCTTTACATTGTCTCACATATTTTACGGCATCTGCAATCATGGTAGGCCAGTAGTAGCCTATCCTCCTGATACGATCCTGTAACTTAGGACCGGGTTGATGTGCTCCACATACACCGTCATGAGCTTCTCGGATAACCCGTTTTATATCATCGTTAGAGAGACATCGTAATAGCAGTCCATCGTATGTTCGGCGATATAGACTTTGTGAAGAAGCATCAAAATAGAAGCGTAGTGATCGTCTTTTGATGGATACTGCTTCATTAGGATCCTCTGGTAAGATTTTGTATAATACGAAGTCTATAAAGGGACTTCTCCAGTCTCTCTTAGGACGAGCCGTATTTATAGTGTAGCTGCGTTCTATGTAAAAATTATTTTTCACACAGAATAAATTTCTGTTAAGAAGGATCACCGAATTCTGCCTTCTTATAGGAATAGCTAGATCTGCAGCTAGGCTGGCCAGAGCATCAGCTTCCAAATTTTGGGATCGAGGCACGTGCTCTAGGAAGAATCCTTTAAAAGACATGGCTATCTCGATCGTTGCTTGGTGATAAGGAATGAGGTCTGGATTACGGACTTCATATATTCCTCTGACCTGATTGACTGAGAATCACCAAAAGCTTTCAGGTATTCAACATCCAATTCTTTAGCGACTTGAAGCCCGATTAGTAGGGCGTTATACTCTGCCACATTATTAGAGCAGGGTTCGCTAAGAGAATATGCTCGATAGATAAAGAGTTTATCAGGAGTCACCAAGACAATTCCTACTCCTGAAACCACGTTTCCCCTGGGACCAGTCCTGGATGCACCATCGAAGAATAGCTGCCAAGTATCACCTTCCATTGCGGAATTACATTCTGCAACTTCGTCGGGAATGTCCTCGTATAGTTTAGAGGTTTTCGGAATTGGATGAGCAGCTAAGAAATCAGCTAAGACTTGACCTTTGATGGATTTCTGAGGGACATACATCATATCATACGGTGTTAATAGTATCGTCCAAGTCGCGAGTCGGAAATTAAGAACACTTGGCTTGTTCATCAATACCCGAAGAGGGTTAATTCTGGAGATGATATGAATAGTTTGGCCCGTGATGTAATCTCGCATCTTCTGAATGGCGAACATTAGGGCCAAGCATTCTTTTTCTACTGGATTGTACCGGTGTTCAGCTCCAATCATCATCCTGCTTAAATAGTAGATAGCCTGTTCATGACCCTCATTGTTCTTCTGTGCAAGGAGAGCCCCTAAAGAATGATACATTGCTCGAACATACAGAAAAAATGGTCTTCCTATGACGGGAGGTACTAGAACTGGAGGATTAGTGAGATAGCGTTTGATATCATTAAACGCTTGCTGACAGGCTTCGTCTCATACGAATGACACACCTTTCTTCATCAGGCGAGAAAAAGGTTGACATCTCCTAGAGAGTTGGATATGAATCTCCTGATATAAGCCAGACGACCTTGAAATCCCCTGAGTTCCCTCAGATTACGGGGCGGTCGCATTTCTAGGATAGCCTATACTTTATCAGGGTCCACTTGAATACCTTTAGCGGTAATGACAAATCCCAGGAATTTGCCACTGGATACACCAAGAAAGGACTTTGTAGGATTCATTTTGAGTTGATGTTGGCGCATCAACTCGAATACTGTCTTCAAATCTTGGATATGATTATCCTTGAGGCGGCTTTTGACAGCAATATCATCTATGTAACATTTTACTATTTTGTATAAGTGCTCATGGAATATGTTACTCATAGCTCATTGATACGTAGCTCCGGCATTCTTCAATCCGAAAGGCATAACCGTATAGCAATATACCTCCAATGGTGTACGGAAGGCAGTATGCTTTTCATCTTCAGGATTCATCTTAATTTGATTATATCCTGAGAATCCGTCCATGAAAGACATGCGCTCAAAATCGCACGTATTATCAATCATGACGTCTATAATAGGAAGGGGGAACTCATCTTTAGGGCATGCTACATTTAGATCTCGAAAATTGATGCAAACACGCACTTTTCCATTTTCCTTCATAACCGGGACAACATTGGCGACCCAATCGGGATGTTGTTCTTCCCGGATGAACCCACAAGCTATTAGCTTCTTGATTTCAGCTTCAATGGCATCCATCATATCTGGACGGAACCGGCATTGGTTTTGCTTTACAGGCTTTGAATTGGGCCATATGTTGAGTTTATGGGTAGCCACTTTAGGATCAAGACCTGGGATATCCTTATAATTCTACGCAAAGACATCGATATATTCTTTTATCAGCTGGATTATTTCTTTCCTTTCTTCTTCGGAAAGATTGTTACTGATAAATATCGGCTTTGGTAAAAATTCATCCCCAACATCGACTTGGATTACTTTATCTTCAGTGGGTTGTTCTCTTTGCTCGAACCGGAGTTCCCATTGTGTATCCATTTGCTGAGCCCAGGATTCATCTTCAAATAGTTTAGATTCTTGTCCCTCTGTTTCGAGAGAATCTGTCAATACCATATTTACTGAAAATACCTGTTCGAGTTCATCACCTGAATCGGAAGATGACATATCATCTTAAAAAGGGGAAATGGTCTCCTCACTTGACTCAGAGTCATTGGAAGTCGCAAGATGTGTGGTATACCCTAACCCAAAACGAGTTCGTTGCCAGTAGGGATCACCATGCAACGGCATTCTTCTGCCTTTTCCATAGTTGAGGCCTGGCTCCAACTTTAAGTCATAACCCATGCTTTGCATAATCTTCAAAGTTTGTGGGCTATATCTGTGAACTTGCATTTTCCCAACATCATATTCGTGAGAATCTTCTTATACAATTGGTCTATTCCGCATGCGATCGAAGACTATTGGATGCTGATCGTTGCGAGTAGGTGGGACAATAAAAATAGAATCATCATGTGGCCCATATGTTGTGACGACATTAGATGTTGACGCTACTTCCCACACATACGGATGATAGGAGTCTATAGCTTCCAAGAATTTTGTGCTATAGGTCCTATATCGTTATGGGAGAGGATTCCTAATTTGAAAATTGAGCGTCAATATACTGGAAAAGAGAATCTTTATTATCGTCAGAAACTACGTTCCCGGTTGTATTTATATCAGTCGGCTGCTTGTTGCGCCTGAGGTTGATGACCAAAGAAGGGGGCTTCTGGTTTAAAGTGATCACTAGAGGATCACTTCATCCTCCCGATTTGGTTCTGGTCAAGTGGATAGCCATGGGTTCCATGACCTTCGGACGGGTAGTCCGCCCTTTCAATTGGATTGACAAAGGTTGCTCCGCATATGGCTTTCCTGGCTCCTGGTAGGATTCCTCTTCCGTCTTGCTTGACACCTCCTTCATGTAGTCTTAGGTGTACAACATGGCATCAGAATAGTAGGATTCAACTCCTTTGAAAGGATTGAGATCCGGCAAACTCTATTTTTACTGTCCCTTGGGCGTCTACATATTTGAAGCATTGATGTAGAGTGGAAGGAATAATATTGTGATCGTGGATCCAAGGTTTGCCCAACAGAATATTGTACGACACCTCTGAATCAATGACATAGCATGTAGCCACTGATCTAAGGTCACCAATCTGGATCCTTAGACGAATCTTCCCCAATGGTTTGCTCTTTCTGGCATTAAAGCCCACGATTGTGGTGGTAGTGTAATCCAGTTCGCTCGTAGGGATTCTCAAAGGTCTTAACAGACTGTGAGGGATAATGCTGATCGACGATCCCGGATCTATGTGAATCTGGTCTACCTCCATGGAGCCGACGTATCCAGTGTAATAAAGAGGCCTGTCATGCTTGTTATGTTTCAACAACATGTCCTCTTGAGTGAAAGTGATATTAGGGACCACTTCCATCACACTATGGCATTGAGGGCATGCCTCAGGCTCTTTATCAAGGGATTTAAGCTGAGTCAAGTATACATCCGCCTGCATTAATGCTTCACTCAAGGCTTGACGAGTGTCTTTGGACAGCCTTAGGAGCTCAAAAATGGACAATCTGGCTGGTGTATTAGCCAACTGGGCCCAGATGTCGAAGTTATATAGTTTTTCTAAACCTTTATTTTGAATATTCTTCAAAGGTTTATCAAAATGAACTTCTTTTTGCTTGCCCTTGTCCACCGAAGTTGGCTTAGAAGGACCTGCCTCTGGTATAACAGGTTCCGGCTCTAGAGATTTGACAACTTAAGTGTCTGTCGTTGATTCCTCCTAGTTTCCTCCATAGTCCTTGAGGTAGGCTTTGCCTGACCGGGCTCCGGTTGCTAAAGCCTCTTCTTCTGATGTAGGGGATATTGCAACCATATGGCATGGTTTGCATCTTGAGTTCTTTTTAGACTTAGCTTTATCAGCTTGAGTCTCTTCCTCAATTTCTGACACCAGGTCTGGGTGAACCCACATGATCTCACCACGCTTGGTAGTTAGGGGTACCAGGTCATGATTTTGATCCCTGGTTGGAGGGAGATTAACAATGTTCATCATCGCCCTTGGAATAGGTACTACACCATCCGGGATTTCTTGAGGGGGCAGATTGCCAAACTAGAGCGAGATCATGTTGGCAGTGACCGTCTTCTCGCTATTACGCAGAGTGATGGCCTTGGCGTCGATCAGCTCCTGGATTTTCCTTTTTAATACATAACATGCCTTTGTGGGGTGATGTATGTATCTGTGGAAAATACAGTACTTAGGGTTATTGGTACTGTCGACTTCATTTGGCCGCTTTACCTCGGGGAGAGTAAGCTTGCCACTTTTGACTAGACAATCGAATATGCTCGGAATATCGTCGTCATCAAAAGAATATTCTTCTTTAGGCCTAGAAGTCCCAGGATTCGTCTGCGTAGTCACCGGAGTATGTTGTCTGGACGTGTTGATTGCCAGAGCTTCCTTTCTTTTGGAACTACGAGCATGATCGTTATTAGAAGATGACCGCTTTCCTCTATCAGAGGTAGAGATCATGATTCCATTGTCACGCACCTTCCGACTGTTATCTTCAGCGGCTACCGCTAAGATGATAAACGAGGGCCAATCATGTAACTGATATGGTCCCGTAAACACTGAGATCAGCGGAAGAAGGTTCTTCCTGCAAATGTCCACCAAGGCAGAATCCGAAACTCTGGGAGGCATCTGTAAAGTAGCCTGACAAAAACGTTCGATAAAAGTACGAACGCTCTTTCTCCTTCTGCTTCACTTCGATAAGTGATGACATAGACATGTCCATCCCTCCTTCGTATAATCGAGCGAAGAACAGAGTCTTAAAATCTTCAAAAAAAGTAATGCAGTTGTCCGACAGACTACGGTACCATTGATAGGCCACTCCAGACAGACAGCCTTTAAATACTCAAGTAAGAAGGGCGTCATTCCCTTGCAACAACACTGTCATCATGATAAAGTAGTTTATGTACTGGCTCGGTGACGTCTTTCCCTCAAACAAAATCATAGCCTGTGGTTTGTATTTAGGTGGGAAAGGGATCTCGTCCCAGATAGCTGGGTATGGCTGGTTGATTCCCAACTTCTTGAGCTGATCCTTATGCTTCAAGGCATCAAATTGGGCTTTCAATTCCCGAACTGCCTGCATCGGATCTTCAGCTGGGAGAGGGACCGCAGAGTGGTGAGAGATCGGTTGTATTATAATTCCAACATGAGGCAATATATTCTCCGAGTTAAGAAGTTGAGGAGCCGCTGACTCTTGATTTAGAATAGGCTCCTGGTTTGCGTTGGATGGAGGTAGGTCCACCCCCACACGTAGTTGAGTCGGAGGAACCAATGTTTGAGCTATTGCAGCTGCGTGTTGAGTCACCATCATCAGACGCATACTCTCCATCATGGAATGCATCTCTTTAAGCGATGCTTCCAATACAGCGATACGTTGGTCAGTACTTCCTGATGGGAAAGCCTCTTCATGTTCATCTCCAATGGCATAAATTCCCATTTCTCTGGATGCTACTGAGGGATTAGTATAGATCTCTGTAGAGATTGAGTCTATACTTTCAGCATCAAATTTGGGAAACTGGCGACCTCCAGTGTCAGAATCAGATGAATATGAAGTCGGTTGTCGTGACCTCGAGCGGGTGTTTCAAAAAATACCTGCCTCAATATTCTGAAGGAGTCTGTCGGATCTCCTTTGGCTTGGAGTTCTAGAGGGATGACGTCTTGAATTTGACCTTCCTCTAGGAATGTGTGAAGCCATGTTCACTGATGCGAATGTCGGCTCTTCTTCCTGTAGAGACAAAGAGTAGTTTAACCGGTCGAAAACTGACCGTTTTGCCTTAGAACAACAGTAGTTAACTACAACTTTATGACTATTACAACAGTGCTCCCTAGGGGGTGTAATAGACATGTTAGAAGATCTCCTATCTTTGCGCTTCTAAATCAAGAAATCACGCAAGTCAGGGGAATTAACAGAAGAAGAAAAAGAAGGCTTATTCTGCCTTTTTACATCAGTAGGAGCATGGATATTGGGAACCATGACCCTCTCTCTGCCATAAGTATACAGCAGTTTGCACATGTGAGTAGCATATGATCCATCATCCGTCTGAGGAGCGTATTTCCCCATGAAGCAGGTCTTATTTACCCTGATAGGCTTATCCTGGTGTAATCTGGAGCTTCGCACAGATTCGCATAAAACAGGTGGAGTCCGCGTAATCTTTTTTTCTTGGTGGCGTACAACTCTAGAGGTCGGGAGATTCGCCACGCGTTTTCCCTTGATGTGATCCAAGG
>JAYESA010000012.1:32663660-32778660 GCA_036927795.1 Iris macrosiphon
TTCTTCTGTGAGATGTTGTAGACAATTAGACTTGGACTGTATATTTTGGATATTGTACTTGCTCTCTTTGGTTCTTGTTTATTTTGTTGATATCTTATCATGCTTTTACTCTTCCCCTAGTTATTGTGATTGAGTTTATGTTTATACTGTATGTTGTCCTCCTTTTGGAGAGGTTATCTTGACAGGTTATTGTGAGATATAGATAGTTGTGAGCTAGAACGGACCTAGACAGCGTTCTACCGCCGATTCTGTGGCGTAGGCTGGACGTACCCACGACTCATGCCCGATTATCTGGGTGCGGGTCGTGACATCCTTTGGTAAGAATCTTCTAACTCTTAGGTAAGGGGGAAGTGGCTACTCTATGCATAGCTATGAAACTACTAGATATGTAAGATAGTGTAACAGCAGAATCAAACAATGCAATCGTAGGTAATGATGCAACTAAAATGGTACATGTGATAGCTTCCCCTTCTGGTTCCTCCTCAATTGCTGCTAGTGCAAAGCTCTGCCCATGCCTCTGCCCTCCGGCCTACTGTCTGGCTCGATGGGTGGACCCCTCTAAAATCCTTCGGGTGCTGGTGGACATTAACCTTCTGTCGGGGGTAGTATCCTCAGGACTGGTGCTGTTGGCCTTTGTCCTGTCAGCGATGTTGCATCCCTGCGCTGTGGACAATCTCTGGCAAGGTACTGACTTGCTCCACAGATCATGCATAATCCAAGCTTCTTCCGGCAATCTCTGACAATATGTCCCTTCTTGCCACAATGGTGACAAGTCAAAACCTCCTTGTGCTGGTATGGCACTGTCCTCTGCTATGTCTGCACTCCCTAACGACGGATCGGTCCTCCTACTCCGGACTGAGCTCTGGCTGGTACGATCGTGCTGGAACATCTCGACCCTCTGCCAATGGCCTTATGGATCCTCGCCTCTGACAGAACCTCCTCATAAGAGATCCTTACCTGGGTGGTGGTGTACCTCTGTAGCTCGAAAGTCAGGCCATGATGGAATCTTCTAGCCTTCTCCAGATCGTTGGGTATCAAGGCGGCACCAAATCTGCTAAGTCGACTAAACTCCGCGTCGTATGCGTCTACGGTCATATTCCCTTGTTCCAGGTGCAAGAACTGGGAGTATAGGGTATTCCTGATTGTAGCCGGGAAATACTTCGCATTGAAGTACTCTAAGAACTGCTCCCACATTTGCTTCTTGCTGACGATGTACTCTATGGAGTCCCACCAGTGATGGGCGTTACCTTTCAGTTGGGCCCTCAATACGGTCATCCAAAGATCCAGATGTAGCTGAGAAGCCTCCAGTAGCATCTCCGTATTGGCAACCCAATCGAAGATCTCCTCTGCGGTCTCACTGCCCGAAAAGGAATTCGGGCCCATCTGGCAAAACCCTCGAACAGTAATAGTTGGCTGAATAGGTGTAGGTGCTGGTGCAGGTGCTGGGACAGGTGGCCTCTCCAAAACTGCCATTAAGCTCTGTCTCAAGGTCTCAGTCTGATGCCACTGTGCCTGCATCATAGCTTGGAAGAACTGGAACATCTGCGGCTGTCCCTCTGGATATAGAATCTGAGGTGGAAAGGGTGGAGGTGGTGGCAGTGGGACCTCCAGCTGCGTCTTAGGTATCTCCTCAGATGTCGGCCTTTCGGATTACGGCATCAACGTAGCCCTCGAAGTATGGCCCTCTAGGTGGTGCGTCGGGATAGTCTGAGAAGTCTATCCCACGTGCGGCTCTGTAGGGTTATCAGGAGAAGTCTGGTGCCAATGTATCAGCTGGGCCTGTGGGATCACCGGGGCCTGTGGTGGTGGCTGCTCTCCGGGTGGTCCCTGGGATGTCTCCTCCCTCTGTGCGGTGGTGGATGGCACTAGGCACTGTATGCCTCACATCCACTATGCAAGTTCATCTTGCTGCAAGAGATAGAACTATATTAAAAGAGTACAGAAACAAGCAAACAAGATGCAGATATTCAAAAATACAAATGAGATTCAAAGACGTAATCAAGGTGGATGAGATCTAGTAACTTATATCATATTGCAGGCTCGCTGGGCATGTTACCATACTATAAGCAATAAACAAGACCAGCATGGGCCACCACTAAAACCATGTCACGCTCCAGTCCCAAAATATACGGGACCAGGCCATGTGGCAATGGCCAGCTAATACGACTTTGAGGGATTACCCAATGAAATAGATCCGACGAAGCATACTACCCTGTCCTAAAATACTAACAAGTCTAATACTAACATACATCAGGTAAATGTCTAATCCCATCCACAATATAAACAAGAAGTGCTGAAATAAATACTGGAAAATAAGTGTTGAGTCTGAAATATCATAGTACAATCCAGATATGTCTGATGGGAACAAACCCACTACAATGATGAAATAAGAGTACTGAAAGACAGATAAGAGAGTGCGACTATAGCATCGGCTAACTAGATAAGGATGCTCCAGCACTAGGCGGAAGGCCTACCAGTGATCAAGGAAACTCTGATAGTAGCACATCAAGCTCCTCCTCGGACGTGTACCTCGTCTCCTGCCCGGGCCCATACACGGTAGGATAGTATGCCTCGTCCAAATATAGAAGAAAACCAGGTCCTCAGAGGGATGTAACAAGATACAAAAATACATGCCATATATAAATACTAAATAAAATAAAGGGGTGTGATAACCATCTAAGTGAATGCAATGTGAGAATAACCTTGGTACGTATACGTAGGTGTATGCATAACGTCCACACTCCGAAGAGCATATTATCTGTATATGTAATATCCATCATTCTGAAGAATGAGGTATCTGCAAATATATACATCTGTATCGCTCCGAAGAATGCGGTATCTGTATAAAGGAAGTCATTGGATCCGTGGCTCCTCTGGATACTACAGATTCTAATGTATGTATCCCATATGCCTACCAGTTGTCTTTCCCACCCAATGCAGATATACAAGTCGAATACACGACGTGTATATCACGCAACTATATGCCAAGTCTCAACTAATTAGATAACACTGATTACGTACTAATTCGTGATGCATGTTACACACACCGATAGCTAGTCGTGTACGGGAACCCGCATCCCAATATGAGTTTGTCATCTTGATGCGTATAAAAGTCTCAGGGTCTAGAAAGATATAAAAATATCCTCACAATGGTAGGTGAGTCTGCTAGTGACTAAGTCAATACTTTACACATCGACGCATTCGTTGACTGCACGTGAGTCATTCTTGGACGCGCACAGTTATATATAATATTGCAACAAGATATCATACAACATTTTATAATTTAAATTAAATAGTAAATCAGGCAAGGTATACTTATCTGGGTCCTCAAGCTGTGAGTACCAAAATCCTGCTCCCGAAGTCTCGCCCGAACGGTCCAGCAACCATATACATATAATATAATAATATGATCATCAGTCATTACACTAGTACGCACAGAAACACAACTACGTTGCACTTAGAAACTAACACAAGGGGATCACAACTGATCAACTAGCAGGATCGAGTGTGCACGCAGCTAAAACGTACAAGTGTCATGTCCTCAAATACCGTGCACAGCAAGAATACGAGTTACCAAAATATGCTATAATACCAAATAACGTATAACATAAAAATATAAATCCTAGCTAACATGGTATATGCACAACGTCAGCCTTAGTCTAAAAACCTAGGTCAACGTAAGTATAACAAATTAAATAATCACGTTCTATGAGGTATTCACTAACACTAATATTATTCTGAAATATGCACACATATACACATGGACTAGGGTTCACAAATACATAGGCCTAAGCAACAACATATAAAGAAGGAGATGGGCAAGTCCAAACCTAGGCGTGCTCGTAGCCGATGAGGGGTGATGTCCGCGACTCGTGGACGGCCTGCCTCCGGCGGTAGAGGCGGTGCTCCGGCCAGTACTATAGCAGCAGTAACACTCACAGCAGCTACGGCAATGGCAGCAGCCTGCAGCGGCAGCCGCTGGGTCAGCGGTGGCGGGTTGCTGGCGGCGGAGGAATGTCCGTAGGATGATAGTGGCTAAGGTGGTGGTGGTTTACCGGTGATGGTCGGCGGTGCTGATGAAGTGCGGGTGTTGGTGATGATTGTGTTGGTGAGGGTGATGTTGGTGACGGTGATGGGAGTGGTGGAGACGACGGTGCTAAGGTGGTGGCGGTGGTTGTTGATGGTGGTGGAGACGGTAAGGTGGGGATGATGGTGGTGGAGATGGCCGGGGTCGCTGTGGTGGGGGTAGGGGTGACTGGGGAAGAAAGGGAGTCGGGTAAGAAGGGTGCTGGTGATGATGATGATGGTGTTGGTGATGGTGGTTGTGACGATGATGGCGGTGGTGATGGTGATGACTGTGGCGATGGAGATGGTGATGATGGTGGCAGTGGAGATGGTGATGAGGGTGGCCATAGAGGTGGTTGGCTGTGGTGGCGGTGGGGGTGACTGGGGAAGAAGGGGAGTCGGGGAAGAAGAAAAAGTCGGGGGAGGAGAATAGGTCGGGTTGGGTCGTGGGCTGCTGTGGCGGCGATTGAGGCTGAGACGGAGGCGGAGGTGGCTGCTGGTGGAAGGTTAGTCATGGTCAAGGTCGAGGTCGAGGGGGCAGGTGGAGGAGGAAGGTGGTCGGAGTTGGAGAGGGAGACTGCTGCATGAGGTAGTCGGGGAAGAAGGAAAGTAGAGTTTTAGGGTTTCGGCTAGGGATGGTTGTGGTATTTCTTTAGAGAGAGAGAGAAAGGTGGGTGTTTATGTAAGAGAGAGAGAGAGGGGGTGCTCACCTTGGGATTAGGGCTGGTTGTGGGTTCCTTCTAGTGATGAGGGAAGCCTCTACATGAAGAGTGTGTGGCTAGGATGATGTGGGTTTGAATGGAGGGTGGAGATGCAAGGAGAAAAAGTTGCATGAAGTACAACAAATGGAGGAAAAATTTGGGTGGACCGGTCAAAGGGGGGGTAATTTTTTCATGACTTGGATCCAATAGGGGGTAGACACCTCATTGCATTTTTGCATAAAGGTCCCTAACAATTGGAAAATTGCACAAATAATAGAATTTGGGATTGGATGAGGCCAAATACCATATTTGTATGATGTAATAGGTTAAAATGGTGTGTGGTATTTAGTATGAACCTTGAGAGTGTGAATGGGGGTTTGGGTTAAAGTTGAGTCTAGTTTTGGGTTAGATTGGGTCCTTACACCAATTTAATTAAAATTAGTGTAAGTGGTGCTCTTTAATTAATTGGAAATGCATAGGATTAAAATTGGGTGAAACACAAGTATCATGAACGTAGTAGGCTTAGAATAGAATATTATCATAATTTGGGTTGCACAAAATGGGTCGAGGTTGTGTCTCCAATTTTGATTGGAACGGACAAAGATACAAAGTTGGATTTATTTAAATTTAAAAATGGACATTTGTAATGAATATTGTGCGACTAAAATAAAGCACAAGAGAGAGTATTTATAAGTTACACAAGGGTCAGAAATAAAGGATGGCACGTCTAGGAAAAGTGTATAAAATTTGTTTGAAAGCAAATGCTAGTGTAGCGCTCCAAATATCGAAGCAACGGTAAGGTGCACTAAGTGATACAAATATTGCACAATAAATCTAAAATACGGTATTCTAATTCTATTTGGCTTCAACTAACCCTAGTCTTCTCTATCTAAGCTAAGTAGATCTAAATTTGGTCGAAGAGGTTTACACAAGATAAAAATATATAGTATCCCTAGCTAAACTAATACTAAGTGGATACCTTAGCTTTGAGCGAATACGATATCACACCACCTACACCCCCTCTTGATACACAACCCAATACCTTGCGGATAAGCTAATATCTTAACATTACTTTGGTGTATCTCAAGGTAATTCAAGAACTAGCCTCAACCCATACTAATATATATTCTATCTAGTGTATAACTATATACTAACATGTATACTAACTTATTATAACTACTAATCATCATACTCTAACTAAATACTAACATGAGTATCTAACAATTAACATCTAGAGCTAGCATCATCTAACACAATTTAACACTAACATGCACATATACTCATAACATATATCAATACTATACTAAACTAACATAACTAACATACCCATGCTTCTAAAATGTACTAACTAAATTAGTAACTAAACTCTAACATATAACCACTAAAATACTAACTAACAAATACAAACCTATTAACAGTAGCATCAAACCAACACTTAACTTCCAACCTACAAATCCGACCACTCTTAGCCTTATTGCTGTTGTTGATGCCCCTATGGTTGCATTGGCTGCTGCTGCTGCCTTAGCATTTGCTGCTTCTGCTTACTACTGCCTCTAGCATTTGCTGCTGCTCTCAGCATGTTGCTGCTGCTGCTGTTCACTATGTTGTTGCTGCTGTTGTTCACTATATGCACAGCCCGAGTCCCCCCTCCTATACCTTGCCTTACTTACACAATCACACAAACACACACACTATAAATCCTATATATATATATATATATATATATATATATATATATCATATTACAACTACAAATACAATACTCTAATAGCTATAACCATTGTAAATTGAATTATAATACAAAGTATCAAACATGTGGAGTGCACCGCATCTGTATCACACTAAATCTATGATACGCTTGCGATACGGCTCCACCACACCACCAAACGTATTTCGAAGGACACAAGCAAGTCAAGAATCATAATTAGAAGTACTACAAAGAGCTAGCTACTCAACTACCTGTCCGTGTCAAAATATGACTTGCTCAAACCCCCTGTGTCGGAAGAAAAACTCTCAAATCAACCTGTATCGCCAAATTATCATGATACGGCATACACGTATCCAATTATGGAAATGACACTAGTTTCATACAACCAAACACATGTCAATTTGGTCTAATTGACCTATTAACAAATACAAGATGTGCCAATCTCGGAATTCTCCTAAAATTGACACAAAATACCACATAACTTCCTCCATAGGCCTTATATGAACCTAATTCCACTTCATATGGGTAGTCTTAGCACATGGAAGAGTTCCTAATTATTAAACTACCGATTTAGAGTCTAATTAGAGATAGAAAACTGAATTATACCTATTGGGAGATGGATTCCTAATGTAAGTCTTCAAATGAGTGTCAAGAGCCTTCAACTTGTGCTCCTTCTTTCTCCTTGTAGATCCTTGCCTCCTCCTTGTTCCAATAGCTTCCAATGGTGAGTAGTGAAGGAATTGTGAGAGAATTTGGGTAGGAATTGGTGTAAGGATAAAATAATTTGGAAAAAAAATCTAGATCTAGAATTGAGATGAATGGATGAAGAGAGAGAGAGAGAGTCTCTCTCCTCCCCATCATATGGTCGGCCTTGCCCCTACTCCAAGTTATTATAAAAAGTCCACAATACTCCTTGGGGCTTGTCATGAAGGAATTAATTAAGGAAGAAATGATCTACTCCAATTGGTTTAACTAATTAAGTCATCCTCCTAATGAATGAGCTAACTATTGGGCTTATTTGTTGGGCTCAATCTAACTAGAATTAATGTTGGTCCATGAGTCTAGTCTAATCTAGTTAGGTCTACTAACACAAGTCCAAAATAAAATAAAATATCTAAAAATAAATAAATAATACAATAAATAAATATTCAACAAGTACATAAATTATCAAATGACCAAAATACCCTTCCTAGAAAATGTGGTAGTGACAATGTTGGATCTTCTTGTTCAACAAGCTGCTTTTGACTACCACCATCGTGACAACTCCATCAAGAGAGGAGTTGCTCACCGACACCACCAACGTCTTTCAGCTTTCTGGCAGAGAACTCAAAAGCAGAAGGGCCTAAAGCCCATCCTCAATCACTATCTTCATCGCAGACAGCTGATTGATGATACCCTGACCTCGTTCAGATGTTGTGCCACAGGTGCACCATCCGTGTACTTCGAGTTGACGAGTTGGCAAATCGGAAATGCCTTATTGCCAGCCGTCTTCCTTTCGTACAACGAATGCAGCTTCTCCCACAATGCTTTTACAGAACTCTCTATGGACATGGGGTAAAATACCGAGTCGCCCAGACATTGACGGATGAATCCAACAGCCTTACGATCCAGTTATTTCCAGTCATCAACATATTTTTTTTCTTGGCTTTGCGCTGTCGCCTCCAACGGACCATGCAAGTCCTCGCACCAGAGTATATCCTCCATCCTTGGCTTCTAGATTGCCCAATTTTCCCCTGTGAGGGTGATCAAACGAGTGTTCATCTATTACATAGACATAGTTGCACCTTCCCTCTCGAGAAGAACTGGCTCTGATACCACGTGTTGAAAACACGTGCGCTCTGATACCACGTGTTGAGCACGACACGAAAGCGTTTGCCAACCGACCTGAGATAAATAACCCAATCTACGAACACCAAGCACAAATGAGGACAAGTATATGGCGTTGACTACGTCACCTGAAAAAATCCCAACCTTTATAACTCAGATGAATTTACAAGATTGCAAAAACTAATGTTGAAACCCTTTGCCCTAATAGGTTCAACCCCCTCACCACACTTAAGAAGAAAAGCAGAAGATTATAATTGAAATCACTCACCAACCCGTAGCAATCTCCCTAACCAAAGTTGACGACTCATCTATTAGATCTCCTTCTTTCTTCTGTCTTTGATGGCAAAGTCCTAAGAGCAAAGCACGGGCTTTCTCTTAGATTTTCTGTGGACGAGCACCCCGAATCTCCAACTTGTGTATCTTCTTTGTGCCTCCACCCTCCTTCCTATTTAGATGATGAGAAACCTATTTTAGGTTTACGAAACCCTAAAAATAGCCAACCATAACATTCAGTCGTCCACTAACATCCAATGGTCCAAAATATAACATAAAACTTTAAAACTCGAGCAATCGCCGCCGACATCGAACTCGGACCGAGTTTGGTTCGATCCTGACAGAATGGTTCACACCGAGTTTGGCCCAAACTCGGCCAGGGACTGAGTTCGGACCGAACTCTGCCCCCTCCCCCTCAGCAGACTTGATTCCCAACATTATTTTAACGCCAACACCCACATCGGGTTGTGGTGACTGGAGATTGATTAATCATTATTAGCTCTATTACTGGAGTTGAACTTGATGTAGGAAGCTCCCACAACACATGTATATGATTCTATGCCTGAAGACTATAAGGATGTGAGACATGAACTAAGGTTACTATGTGGTCGTGGGTTCGATTTACCAAACAACGCTAGTCTAACATTGTATTCCTACCAACAAATTACATGCTTGAACTCCTTGGCATGTGGATCTGGATCCAGAACAATGACTAAACTGGAGTGGATCTAGATGATGAGGAAGAAGAGAAGCAGGTTTTTCGCTTGGTCAGTCCCTCGTCGTACCTAGTGAATAACCACGTGCACCACTTGACCATTGGTACGAAGGGCTAGCGATCCCTTACATGTAGTAAGGTAAACAAAGAGTAGTCGGACAGGCAGTGACGATGATATAAAATATAGTAGGTGGGGCAGACTACTCAAGTTAGAATTTATTGTGTTATGCAGTAAAAAAAGTAATAATAAATAAAAATGTATTTAAAAAAGAAAAAAATGATTAGACAATAATACACTTAAACATAGTATTTTTTTTCTTAGTATCTACCCATTCAAAATATTCAAATGCATACATACAAAGATCTAGAACAAATTCTTGGAGAAAGATGAGAATTTTGTCAAAAAATATTTCACTTTTAACCTTATATAATATATTCTATTGTTTTTAGTATATATCTTATAAGACAAATAATGACAAATTGGCATAGTGTGTTCATAAAAATAGTAAAAACAATACTGAAGATATTTATAGCTAATTTATTTTCAAACAAAATTAGTCGGGCAATTGTTTTTATTGTACCATTATAAACTTACACTAAGGGTTTGTTTGGTTCGCAGATTAAAAGTGCGTAAGTTGTCAAAGTTCATTTTTTTTACCATTTTACATGTTTAGTTGGAGGATTTGTAGACAAAATATATTGTAATTTGACATAACAGTAAATATTTTTTGCTAAAAATTGAAGTTTTGACATCGAAATTTTTTTTTCCTAAAATTAGTCGCAAAAGTGAGAAATTCTTATTCCCACTTTGGGTGTTTGGTTGGAAAACCACTACCTCTCTACTTTAACAAAAATATGATTTACTATTATGTCATTTTTACAAAAGTTACACTTTTCTATTCACTTTAACAATCAATCAAATACCAAACTTTAAGTTTTCCACTTGTAATTTCTACTTCTTCAAAACATCAAAATTGAAAAAACAAAATTATTTCGCTCCACTTTACCGCAATAGATATGCAGAATAACAATTTTCGAACCATGTTGTGAGCTAGAGCCTGTGCGGCTCTACTTGTGGTAGAATCTCTTCCGTGCTCCAGACCTCTTGGAACGAGGAGTAGACGCAGACCGGCCCAAACTCGGACCCAACTTCCTTCGGTCCGTATCATTTACAATTTAAAACAAAAAAAAAAAATTTGAAATCTCTTCAAATTATTTTATCGTTTGTATCGTGGTGATCGCGAGTTATATGTACTAATAAGTAAATATTTGTCTGCCGTGTCTATATATAGTACCCAATTTGGTAGATAGTTTGGTGCCCTTACTCTAGAATCGATCAAGTGAACATGGGATCTGAGAAGAGAGGTAGCATTTCCTTCTTCAGTACCTACCGACCCCCGGTGCCGCTGGACTTATTCTCGTGCGTGGCCCAGCCGACGTCGAAGCAGGACGAGTCTCCCTTGACCGACGGGGTGTCCTACAATTACAACGGCCAGGTCATCCCGCCGGCCGCTCTCAAGGCAATACTCAAACGCCCCAAATTGGCTACTTACGGGGGCAAAGTGGCGGACGTAGACTCGGGCCGCCTCTCCGGCATGGTCTTCGTCTCGGAACGAGACAGCCTCGAGACGCTCTACATAGCTCTCCGCCTCGACGGCAAAGTCACCGTGTTTAGTTTATCTGATGTCTACGGCACGTACGACGGCGTTCGCATGGAAGACAGCGGTTACATTGGCGGCGGTGACTATATCGTCTATGTCACCACCAAGGACCCCGTCGCTGCCCGCCGTCAGCCCTGGACTGCCGTTTATAGTACCAATCTTAAGACCGCAAAATCCGAACGCCTCACCCCTTCAGGTAACTCATACATACCACCGCTAACTCATATATACTACCGCTAACTCATACATAACTCGTTCTGATCGAACAAACGCAGGGACTGCTGACTTAAGCCCCGCCATGTCACCGTCGGGAAAGTTGGTAGCGGTGGCGTCGTTCCAGAGAAAGGACGGCGGCTGGGACGGAGAGATCGAAGATCTACAGACTAACATTTTCGTGATGAACGTAAAGAAGCCGTTGGGACGGAAGCTGGTGGTGAAGAACGGGGGTTGGCCGACGTGGGGAAGTGAGAACGTCCTATTCTTCCACCGCAAGGTTGGGGAATTCTGGGGCGTGTTCCGAGTCGACATCAGCAGCAGCGGCGCGGCGGAAACTCGTCTGACCCCGGACGCAATTACCGCGATAACTCCCGCAGCCATCGACGAGAACACGGTCGCAGTGGCAACTATTCGTCAGTCGTCAAAATTCAGCGACGTCCGTGTAGAAGCACAGTACCGACACATCGAGATCTTTGGTACAACTGGATCGAACACACAGATCACTCAGAAGATCAGACCAAAGGCTGACCATTTCAACCCCTTTGTGATAGATGGTGGGAAGCGGATCGGTTACCACCGTGTCAAGAGTGAACTTCTCAAGGTTAGTACCAATATACATACCGATCCAAACATGCTAATAAATTTCTGTCTAAACTAATTTAGGAGCTAGAGCTAACGTGCGCACAATTAATATTAGTTACTTTATGATTGACATCCGATCGACAGAGTGGAGACGATATCCCAAGAGAGTTCAACAAGCTAGACTCTCCTCATCCGGACGTTGGACTCTTTAGGGTGGCGGGAGTGTTTCCGACATTTAACAAAGATGGCTCTATGGTTGCATTCGTTGACAACGAGTTCAAGTCCGTGTGGGTAGCCGATAGCAAAGGCTCGCGGATTGTTTACGCGGTAAGTATAATTAATTAATTAATTAATTAATTAATTAATAACAGAAAATATATATATATATATATATATATATATATATATATATATATATATAATTTATTTTTAATTTTTTTTATAATTACAGTCGTTGGATAGACTAAGTTTTAATTTGTTTTTAATGTAGAGAGGCACAACAGACAACGTTTTCTCGCCGGTTTGGTGCCAAAACCCAGACATAGATACACTATATGCATGCATGGGACCTTCTTTCAATTCTAACGAGAGACTGGACATCTGCGCCATCGTCAACGTGAAAACTGCTAAACGACCACTAGTTCAACGGCTCACAAATGGATCCAATAATGCCTTCCCATCTACCAATCCTCAAGGTAAGTAGAACAGAATAGAATTGGTAGAATTGGCTGATATGTTGTTCAAACTAGAATTGATGGAGAAAGGACTTGGTTTGATCCATTAATTAGTGGCTCACTGGAAATTCTTGCTTGCACGACCAGCAGGAGAAAACCTCCTTCGCTATTTAGACCAGGAGCAATAAATAAAACTCCTCACTTCAGGTTTTACGAGTCCAAGAAAGCGAGGGGTTAAAAAGGCTCTATACTTTTTCTTCTTCTAGTGATTTAATGAGAACATTTTAATAGCATATTAATTTAATACAATCAAGGCCTTTTCTAGGTTAATTACTCTGAAAATGGATTGATGTTTGTGACAGGGACGAAGTTAGTTTTCCGATCTACAAAAGATGGAGGGGATAAAAAACACAAGAATCTATACATAATGGAGGACGCACAATCACCGGGGGGCGAAATAACCAGGCTAACAAATGGGGAGTGGACCGACACACACTGCCAATGGTCTCCGAGCGAAGATTGGATAGTGTTCTCGTCGACGAGGGACAAGCCCGTCGGGGCACCGGAGACCGACAATGGCCTGGACCCAGGATACTTCGCGGTGTTCATAGTGAAGTGGAACGATCCGTCCGTGGTGGTTAGAGTGCTGACGAGTGCAAGTAACATTCCAGGGGACGTGGGTAGTATCGCAGGGCACGTCAACCATCCCTTCTTCAGTCCCGACGGTAAGAGCCTCGTCGTGACTGCGGATCTCGCTGCTGTGTCCGCCGACCCCATCTCTCTGCCTCTCTTCGTGCACTCCGTGAGGCCCTACGGGGACATCTTCACCATCGACATCGACCCGGATGACATAAACAAGAACAAGGATGTGAAAGAATTCAAGCGGATCACGCACAGTAGGTACGAGGATTCCACTGCAACTTGGTCGACCATGCTCCCGACTGACCCGAACGCAGCATGGGCCCTGGAGCTTTCGAACAAAGGGAGCTTCTCCCCTGGGTGCCCTTACATGTATCCTGATGGAGGCGAAAGCGCGCACATGACTGGCCACCTTTTCCTCCCGAAGAGATGTTGTTAGATCTCGACTATTGCCTCCATCCATATGTAGCCTGTGCGTGCGTGCGTGTTTACTTACTCGGCATGTCATTCCTCCCCGTTATTTCGTTCCGTCATGTTTGCTTTTATTGATCGATGATGCATTAAGTGGCTCTATCTTTGCCTCAATAATACAATTTCAATATTGTAAGAGCCGTATATATATATATCTATGTTTGTCAAAATATAAGCAGTGCTATGCTTTATTGTTTTCGTACCATGGAAAGCAAATCTTAATTGGTTGTTTTCAAAATGAAGCTTATAAACTACTTGGATGTGCATGCGATGTGTCCCCTAGCTACCTTACTCTTTAACTTTAATGAAATTTAATATATAGAGTAAGCTATGTATCCTCCCCTTCTCTGATTAATTATTTATGATATATATTGCATCATGTCATTTGAAAGAGCAGGAATCATTATTGTAACCACCACATTCACGTATAGGATATTTTTTTGTCATTTCATAATTGGTTGTAATTATATAGCTATATTTAATTTGTATTAAATAAAATTATTGGTGTAGTTAGTATGCTAGCTAGTTAAATTTATTAAGTGTTAATTAGTGCTAACTATTGTTAGTCATGACTCTAGTTAATTAGAGTTTATTAATTAGTGTTATGGATCATATTTAAAGTAGATACCCTTCCATTATTAATAAGATTACATTCATGACAACTCTATTAGGCATAATTAGAGAATGGAGAGGGGTATTATGGATATCTCAAATCAACTATAATCTTACTATAAGAGACAAGCTCTAATTAGGATTCTAATTCATTCATATCATTAGCCTCCTTTCCCAATTTTCTTCTTTGCTATTTTTTCCAAATTTCTATGATGAGAGTTGTTGCTGAACATGAGGAACAAAAGGCTCATTGAAGCTTTGTGATGCAACAACTACAAGTACTTGTTCCCAGATTCTCAATTCCGGAACCCACTCCTTTATCTCGTGAAGACGACGAAGATGGTGATGAGAGTGACCACAACCCATCTGATCTTACTTAGATTAGATATTTTATGGTTGTTTACTAGATTTTTTTTTTTTGACAATTAGTTTATTTTTTTAGACTAGATTAGATAATTAATCAGAGAAGGGGAGGATACATAGCTTACTCTATATATTTGATTCTGTTTAATTTATTTTTAATTATCGAGAATAAAATTGCATGGTACTTGGTATGACTAATTAAATGTTTAATCCATAGACTATTTTTGTATGACTAATTGTTTGGTTGCCTCAGATATGGCATGTACATTTTGCCGTGATGTAAAATCTTCTACCATAATGAACTAGTAGCCAAAGATTATCTAAGGTGACCACACGATCAATAACAGTCGCCAAAGATAACATGGTGGTTAATAATAGTCTCCAAAGACTACATATTACTACCAATCATAGTCGTTATAGAGCGTCTTAGGCGACCAATAATAGTCGTCATAGACTACCTTTGGTGGTTAATATTAGTCTCCAAACACTACCTAATACGATCAATCATAGTTGACACAGAGTGTTTTAGGCAACCAACAATAGTCGTCACAAACAACCTTTGGCGGACAATAATAGTCTCCACACACTACCTATTACGACCAATCATAGTTGCCACGAAGTATCTTAGGCGACCAATGATAGTCACCACAAATTAGCTTTGACAGTCAATAGTAGTCCTCACACACTACCTATTACGACCAAGCATAGACACCACAAAGTGTCTTAGGCGACAAATGATAGTCGTCACACACTAACTATTACGACCAATCATAGTCACCACATATAACCTTGTGGGATCAATCATAATCGCCACATACTACTTATTGCAACCAAATATAGTCGTCAAAGACTACCTATATGAACTATTTTAGTTGCAAAAGATATTGACACATCCCTAATTCCCAAAAATCTAACAACCTAAGGCGACAAAGCATTCTAGGCCAAAACTTTAGAACGACAAAGATATTTTCTTGCAACAGTGTAGCAGCGAAAGATCTTTTGCGACTAAAATGCTTAATTAATCGCCCTTGACTTTGGGTCAAGAGCCTAAGGCGACGATGCTTGTGACCAATAAATTTGGTTGCGATAAACCTTAGACAACTACTTTTGCATTTAGGCGACAAAAAATCAGTGGTCGCTGTCACTACCACTTTTTCATATAAGGGTATTTCTGTAATTTTAGCTGTTTTAAATAATTATGAATTTAAATTGATTGCTGAGTTTTATAACTATTATATTATTATTAGGGATATTTGAGTTTAGGTCAAAACCCTAGAATACAGTAGGACAACCCTAATGAGTTAACCCTGATTAGAAAACCCTATTCTAGCAAAACCCTAGAATACAAAATTAGGGTGAACCCTCAAAACCCTAGACTGACTTAACTTGAGTCTATTAGGTCTTACATGACTTAACATAAAGGTTTAGTCTAAAAGCTGTGCATAGGAAACCCTAGAACTAGGTTTATATATATATAAAGCTTCTCACAAAGCCATCCTTTAATATAGACAGGAGAAACCCTAGCCTCCACTAGAGAAAAACCATCTCCCATCCAAAAATTCGAAACCCTAACCCTAGGTTCCCTTTCCTCTTCCTCCAAAGCAAGGAACGTGGGTCAGGAAGCCTGGGAGAAGAAGAATCTCATTGAAGAAACCTTCCCTGCAGGTAAGAACCCCATTTCTTCTTCATTTAATTCCTGTTTTCTATTGTTCATGGCCATTAGGAAACACCTTTGCTGAGTAGATCTCGAAATTTAGGGTTTTGGATTGGTTTTGGGTGACCCACATAGGTTTTCCCCAATTATTAAGAACCCTAACCCTAGATTTTGGTTGTAGACTGATTTCATCTCCCCTGTGTAAGTTGAACCCGATTTGTAGGGTTTTTGGATTAGGAATTTATGGATTATATGTATATTGGTATCTTGCACTGCATGTATTCGATGGAATGTTCATTTAGGGTTCATCCATCTAAGGTAATTGATGTATGATGTCTATATATATATATATTTATACATATGTATAGGGGTTTGATGTGTTTGTATATATGTATCTATGTTGTAGTTGACTGTGTGGTGGGGTATTCACTGTGTACTCGGGTTTGAGAGAGAACTGTGCTGTGGCTGTATATATATATGTGTATATGTGTAGAGGTGTTGCTGTTTTGATTCTGTGCAGTCGGGTGTTGAGGAAGTTCATTGATAGGAGTTTAAGAGAGTATCAGTTCAATTGGACATGGGGAAGGGTGTATCTTGGACCAGTAGAGGAGGGCAGTGAGGGAATGTGTGTGGGGATGATGTGCAAGCCAGTATATGAAATTGGAGTACCTGTGAAGGGGTTAAAGGGGCTCGGGTAGGCAGTGGATCCTGCTGCAGTTTGAATGGTAGGTGTGGGTTACAAATATCAAGAAGGTGTGGTGCAGTGAAGTGTTGGTTTATAGATGTTGTATTGAGATGAACCAAGTCAAGGTGCAGGTGCCAGAATCTGAGTAAGGGAGTTCAAGTTGGAGTGCAAGTGAGGGTTAGTACTATGATACCTTGGTATCCTGAGGGCAATGCCAAAGTATTGATTAATATTTTAGGCTAAGGTTAGGTGTATCAGTTCCAGATTTGAGTGCTCGGGTGAGCATTAGTTAAGTAGGATCTTGGGGGTGTTTAAGTATCAGTGAGATGGGGGAGGGGTTGATTGCTGTGCTGTGTGCAGTCTATGTGTGTATTCCTGTGTAGCAGTAGGTAAGTTTTCCTGTGTGGTTCAGTCTTAATTTCAGTGTGCAGTGTCATGTATCAGTAAGCAAGGTGTTTTCAGTGAATTAGGTATGTTGTGAGGGATAATTAGGGTGTGTATCAGTAAATAGGGGGATGCATTACCTGTGTAAACAGAGCAGTGTGTATATGTGTGTTCAGTGTAGCACATGTGTGGGTGTGGCTGCAGGTCAGTAACTTGAGGGTTAATATGAGCAGTCTAATATATGTGTGTGTTTGTGGAGTGAGTTAAACTAGAACCTGTGTGATTCAGAGAGAAAGAGAGAGTGTTTGGTTCCAGATTTCCTGTGTGTGTCTATACTGTGTAACTGTGTGTGTGTGTTGTTATAGAGGGGTGTGTGTGTGTGTACTGTCAGTCTAGTGTGTTTAGTGTGTAGGATTAAGGGATACTGTGTAAATGAGGTATCAGCAGTTAGGGGATTCCAGTGTGAGTGCCTGTAAATTGAAAACCCAATGTGACAGTATCAGTGATTGTGTTAGGTTGTGTACAGTATCAGTATCAGTATTTGGGTTAGGTTGGATGAGAAGTGTTGTGCACAGACCAAGAAAAAGGGAAATCTGATTATCACAACTGTAGTTGGAGCTGCAATCAAGTGCTTGCAGTTTAGTGTTGGGCTTATGAAAACAATTTGATCAATATGTATTGATGTATGTTCAAGTGGAAGGGAAACCTTAGTTACAGCCTGTAGATCATTGCAGAAATGTTCATACAAGCTGCCTGCATTCAGAAATTACTGATGGCAGCAGTAGCACATAGCTACTTGCTGAATGCAACAGTTCCAAAGCATGCTTCAGTAGATGTAGCAGCAGCAAGTGTGCTTTGGCAGCAACATTAGGATGCAGTTTGGCATTGGGAGTTGAGATTAGTTAGTGTATAGGGTGTATCCTAGAACTATGCACTGTGTGCCTATGTATGTGTACAGATTTCAGTGTGGGTAGATGTGTTTATGTGTCAGTGTGTGTGTGCCAATGTGGAACTAGTGTGAGTATCAGTTAGATAAGGGTTTGTGTGCAGTGTAGTATTGTGTGTATGTGTGTCTAGATGGGTAGGTGTGTGACAGTTTAGTATGTCAGTTAGTATCGTAGTTAATAGGGAATGTTAGTTATATAATAGCTAGTGTTAGCTAGCTAGTGGCCAATTTAGACCAATTGACTTAGTAGAACCTAGTATTGACCAGTAAACCTTAGACATGACCTAGAAACCTCGTTTTTTAATTGTTAAGCATGTTACTCTTTTAATTCATTAATTAACATTGAAATTCCATAAATAGGTCATTGTGATTCCATTTTGGACCTCGATCCTCACATTCTGCTCAGGACCACAGGCGAGTACATTCTCTGACAGTTTTCATGGTTGATTACTTCTATAAATTGTAGTGTATTACATACTTGATTCCGACACTATGGATACACGGGTTAGCACCCTAGATCCCCATCATGAGGAGTCGTGATTGGAATCCATCGTGCTAGCTGGGGGATGGGGAACTATTAGTAGATTATGTGATCATATCCACACTTATCATGCATCATAGCTCACCCCACATCTCACGTCGGGTGTGGCCTGACCATCATCATGCCTCATAGCTGTTATATATGATTAGCCTGACCATTATCATGCATCATAGCTAACCATATGGTTAGCCTGACCTTCAAGAATCATAGCTAATCATATATAACCAGCCTGATCCAGTCCCAAGCCGATCACATGATAAACTAATATTTCAACCACTTAGCTAGATGTTTTATCTTTATTCAGATTTACCTATTCTAGTATTTACTATTTATTGCTCATTGCTAGTTGCTCTTTTGTCTATTTCATTTTCTCCAGTACTCCACATGTTCAGTTTTTATTTCCATCTTGTATCTCTTACACTGTTTATAGATTTTGTCAATTTAATGAAACTGCTGTTAGTATTTGTGCTTCGCTCCAATCCTGACTGGATAACAACATTTTCAGAGGACCTGGAGGACTTTTGCCCTACTCATTACGGTCCAGGAATAGAGGAGGATTTCACCCCAGAAATCCCAGAGGAGGTGCCTATCTTAGAGGAGAACTTGCCTGCCCATGTTTAGATTATTTTTTCTGCATTTATTGTTTTAGACTGAGACTGAGACTGAGATATATTTTATTTTATTTGTGACTTTGTGAGGTCATTTAGACCAGGATTTGAGTTGAACTTCTTGTGGATGGTTTTATTAGAACTCTTTTCAATTCTCATCGTGCCATTATTCTTATAGCTGTGATTGAGTATATTTTAGACTTGTGATTTACTTATCATTGTCCTCCGTACGGAGTTGAGACTATTGACAGGATGTACTATTTGTGACCTAGACAGCGTTCTACCGCCGATGCTGCGGCGTAGGCTGGACGTACCCACGACTCATGCCCAAATTCCGGGTGCGGGTCGTGACACGTTTTTAGTGGTGGCCCATGCAGGTCCAGTCTGTGGTCTCTAGTCATAGTCTTAGACTGTTTTAGGAAATAGGAATTAGGCCAAGAATATACTCAATCACAATTAGGGAATTCTGATTCTTATGATACTATTCTTAATGATTAATTCCTTTAGAAATTTTCTGTCCTTCCTTGATATCATATCTATTGCCTTAATTGAATCTTTCGATCTGTCTTCAGGATGCCGCCAAGAAGATCCCAGAGACTTGGAGCAGCAGATTCAGAGAGGTCTGCCACCTCTCGCGCTGCCGGACAGACATCAGCAGCACCTCCTACATCTCCAGGACAGGTGGGAGTGTCTGCAGCATTCGGGGGTCCTCCACCACCTGTTCAGAGGGTCCCCACAGCTACGACGGCACCACCACCTCCACCACCACCAGCTCAGCAACCAGGAGGTGTGCCCGTCGATGGGGCACAGATGTTCGCTTTGATTCAGGGCATGGTCGACGCCCAGAGGACGTCGGCAGAGGCCCAGAGAGTGCAGGCTGAGGCACATCAGGCCCAGACAGAGATGATGAGGGTGAACATGGATAATGCTCACCAAGTGGCTCTCCAGGCTGTGGAGAGAGTCGCTCAGCAGCAGCAACAACCTGGTCAGCAACAACAGAGGCCGGGCACCATTGTGGACTTCAAGAGGATGATGCCTCGGGAGTTCAAGGGGACAGAAGGGATACTCTACGCCGATGATTGGTTAGAGGACATCGAGAGGAACTTGCGTTTGGCGCAGATTCCAGAGGCGCTCCAGATCGAGGCCGCTGGCAGCCAGATGTTCGATATTGCCTTGACGTGGTTTCGCACGGAGCCGAGACTCTTGCGCGGGGGACTCTCTTGGGAAGCTTTCAAGGAGCTCTTCAAAGAAAAGTTCTTTCCTGATGTCGCCCTGGGAGCTTTGGAGAGTCAGTTCCATGACTTAGCCCAGGGGAGCTCGTCCGTCGACGAGTATGCCGCGGAGTTTTCCCGCCTGAGCCGCTTTGCGCCGTCGATGATTAGAGATCCGGGGGACAGGGCCCGGAAATTCAGAAAGGGGCTGACAAGAGAGATCAAGTCTCGCACGTCGGGACGTCGCACAGCTACCTACGAGGGCATATTGATGGATGCCCAAGTAGCCGAGGATGACTTGGACCTCAGACCCAAGAGGGGACGCGATGTTACCGGAGGGGCAAACAGTAGTACGGGAACAGGCAAGCGTCCACACTTTCAGCAGCAGCAGAGGCCCTTTCAGCAGCAGCATCAGGCACCAGCCCGAGGGCAGATCCAGCAGCAACAGAGACAGAACCAGCCTGCCATCCAGTGTGCGTACTGCGGGAAGACAGGACATACCAGAGAGAACTGCAGGAAGAGGTTAGGCTCATGTTTGTACTGCGGATCGACGACACATCAGCTAAGGGATTGCCCTACCATTCGGACTCGTCCAGGTCAGGGTGGAGCAGCCGCCCAGAGAGGACCCGGCAGAGTACCAGCAGCACCAGGAGGCCAACAGCAGAGGGGACCACTTCCACCGCAAAATCAGAGGTTTGCCCAGCATCAGCAGCAGAGAGGTGCACCCCAGGGGCGAGCGTACGCCATGGCAGTCGAGGAGATCGAGCCAGCAGGAGACTTGATCACAGGTTCGGTTCTTCTCGATTGTATTCCCGCATTTACCTTATTTGATTCTGGCGCTTCCCATAGTTTTGTGTCTGTATCATATGCACTTCGACATCATTTAGAGACAGAACCATTAGCTAGGACTTGCAAGATCATGACTGGTGGAGGTATTATCCTAGTCCGTGATCACTGCAAGGACCGGAGAGTATCAGTAGGAGGCCGAGACTTGAGCGTGAGCTTACTTGTCATGCCACTTCCGGGGTACGATATTGTACTCGGAATGGACTGGTTGAGTAGGCATCATGCTACTATAGATTGTTATAGAGGCAGAGTATTGTTTAGACCACCAGGAGAGCCGGAATTTGAGGTCGTCAGAGGAACAGCGGAACAGAGCAGGAGCACATTTTGCGGAGCCAGGGCGGAAGAAGAGGAGTTGCCACATCCTCTGATAGCGGAGTTCCTGGATGTATTTCCAGAAGAATTGCCAGGCTTGCCGCCAGACAGAGATGTCGAATTCTCTATAGACTTGGTTCCAGGAGCGGAGCCCATTTCACAACATGTCTATAGAGTCAACAACAGCGAGCTGGCAGAACTGAAGAAGCAAGTTGAGGAGCTGCAGGACAAAGGCTTCATCAAATCCAGTTCATCACCATGGGGAGCTCCGGTACTGTTCGTACCGAAGAAGGACGGCACGGTGCGCATGTGCATTGATTATAGAGCTTTGAACAATATCACCATCAAGAACAAGTACCCGCTGCCGAGGATAGATGATCTTTTCGACCAGTTGAGCGGGGCGAGGGTGTTTTCAAAGATTGATTTGAGGTCAGGTTATCACCAGGTGAAGGTGAAGAAAGAAGACACGCCGAAGACAGCTTTTAGGACCAGATACGGCCAGTTCGAGTTCATGGTGATGCCATTTGGTTTAACCAATGCACCGGCAGTATTCATGAACTTGATGAACAAGGTGTTCCACCAGTACCTTGACAAGTTCGTGGTGGTGTTCATCGACGATATTCTTGTGTATTCCAAGACACCGGAGGAGCACGAAGAGCACCTGAGATTGGTCTTAGAGACTCTCAGGAGGGAGAAGCTATACGGGAAACTCTCTAAGTGTGAATTCTTCCTTGACAAGGTCGAATTTCTTGGGCATGTGGTATCGGGTGACGGGATCTCGGTTAACCCGCAGAAAATCGAGGCAGTAGAGTCGTGGGCTACCCCCAGTTCGGTAGCTGAGATCAGGAGTTTTCTCGGGCTAGCAGGATACTACAGGAGGTTTGTACAAGACTTCTCCAAGATTGCAGCGCCGATGACCAGACTGACTAGGAAGGATGTGGAATTTGTGTGGACAGAGGAGTGCCAGGCTGCATTTGATGAGCTGAAGAAGAGGTTGACGACAGCTCCAATTTTGACGTTGCCATCAGGGACAGGTGGTTTTACCATCTACAGTGACGCTTCAGGGAAGGGTCTGGGATGTGTTCTTCAACAGCACGGGAAGGTAATTGCCTATGCTTCCAGGCAGTTACGCCCTCATGAAAAGAATTATCCCACCCACGACTTAGAGTTGGCAGCAGTTATCTTCGCTCTAAAGCTGTGGAAACATTATCTGTACGGAGAGCGTGTGGAAATCTTCACAGACCACAAGAGCTTGAAGTACGTGTTCACACAGAAGGAACTGAACATGAGACAGAGGAGGTGGTTAGAGTTGATGAAGGACTTTGACATCTCATTGCAGTACCATCCCGGGAAGGCTAACGTAGTCGCCGATGCCTTGAGCAGGTATCCGATGGCTATGTACTTGACGACAGATAGGCATTTGTTGACTGATTTAGAGAGCTTGGAGATTGAAGTGTTAGTTCCCGGTACCGAGATTCAGATGTGGGGATTACAGATACAGTCCGAACTGATGGACAGGATCAGAGCTGCGCAGTACGATGATGAGACTCTGAGGAGTATCAGAGCCCACGTTCAGATGGGATTGTCGGACGATTTCACTATCGCAGATGATGGTTCCTTACGGCACGGCACAAGGATATGTGTGCCTAGCGGGGAGCTGCGCGAGGAGGTTTTACAGGAGGCACACCGCTCTCAGTACTCAATGCATCCCGGTGCCAACAAGATGTATCGAGACTTAAGGGAGCACGTATGGTGGTACGGAATGAAGCGCGAGGTAGCACGCTTCGTATCTCGGTGTCTAGTGTGCCAGCAGGTAAAGGCAGACCGGCAGAGGCCAGGAGGTTTGCTTCAACCTTTACCGATTCCAGAATGGAAGTGGGAGCACGTGACCATGGATTTCGTTTCAGGGCTCCCCCGTTCTCCAGGAGGGAAGGACGCGATTTGGGTCATCGTGGACAGGTTGACCAAATCAGCCCATTTCTTACCTTTTAAAGTGGGCACGTCGACAGAGAAGCTAGCAGAGATGTACGTGCGACAGATTGTTAGGATTCATGGAGTTCCTGTGAGCATCGTCTCAGATCGGGATAGTCGTTTCACTTCCCACTTCTGGAGGAGTCTGCAGGCTAGCTTGGGCACTCAGCTCAAGTTCAGTACCGCATATCACCCCCAGACAGACGGGCAGTCGGAAAGGACTATTCAGACTCTCGAGGATATGCTACGCACTTGCGTTTTAGATCTCGGAGGATCTTGGGAGGATCATCTGCACCTGGTAGAGTTCGCTTACAACAACAGCTACCAGGCCAGCATCGAGATGTCACCGTTTGAGGCTCTTTATGGACGGAGGTGTCGTACACCGCTATCGTGGGACGACGTTGGAGAGAGAGCCTTGCTAGGACCAGAAATGGTCGTGGATGCAGCGGAAAAGGTGAAACTCATCAGAGACAGACTGCGAGTGGCGCAGGACAGACAGCGGCATTGGGCCGACAGCCAACGTAGACCCCTTGAGTTTCAGGTATAGATTGTTGTTTTCTGGTTGTGTTGTTTGTTTGTTTAGACTGCGTGTTGAGACTGTTTTGTGTTAGGTTGGCGATCTAGTATTCCTACGGATTTCTCCGACGCGTGGAACGATTCGTTTTGGCAGAGGCGGGAAGCTTAGCCCACGCTACATCGGACCCTTCGGTATTCTTGCAAGGGTAGGTGCAGTGGCATATAGACTGGACTTGCCGCCTGCATTGGAGGGAGTGCATAATGTGTTTCACGTGTCGCAGCTGAGACGGTACGTGGCAGACCCTAGTCACGTACTTGATCACTCGGAGATTGAGGTTGGTCCAACGCTCAGCTACCCTGAGCAGCCCGTAGAGATCTTGGACCGCAGAGAGAAGGTGTTGCGGAACCAAACTATTCCCTTGGTTCGCGTAGCATGGAGACATCACTCTCCAGGGGAATCGACCTGGGAGAGAGAGGACGAAATGCGCGAGCAATACCCGTATCTCTTCCAGACTTGAGGTATATTTCCTTTTCTGGTTTCATCCTTGTTGTAGTTCAGTCCAATTTCGAGGACGAAATTTCTTTTAGGAGGGTAGACTTGTCACTACCACTTTTTCATATAAGGGTATTTCTGTAATTTTAGCTGTTTTAAATAATTATGAATTTAAATTGATTGCTGAGTTTTATAACTATTATATTATTATTAGGGATATTTGAGTTTAGGTCAAAACCCTAGAATACAGTAGGACAACCCTAATGAGTTAACCCTGATTAGAAAACCCTATTCTAGCAAAACCCTAGAATACAAAATTAGGGTGAACCCTCAAAACCCTAGACTGACTTAACTTGAGTCTATTAGGTCTTACATGACTTAACATAAAGGTTTAGTCTAAAAGCTGTGCATAGGAAACCCTAGAACTAGGTTTATATATATATAAAGCTTCTCACAAAGCCATCCTTTAATATAGACAGGAGAAACCCTAGCCTCCACTAGAGAAAAACCATCTCCCATCCAAAAATTCGAAACCCTAACCCTAGGTTCCCTTTCCTCTTCCTCCAAAGCAAGGAACGTGGGTCAGGAAGCCTGGGAGAAGAAGAATCTCATTGAAGAAACCTTCCCTGCAGGTAAGAACCCCATTTCTTCTTCATTTAATTCCTGTTTTCTATTGTTCATGGCCATTAGGAAACACCTTTGCTGAGTAGATCTCGAAATTTAGGGTTTTGGATTGGTTTTGGGTGACCCACATAGGTTTTCCCCAATTATTAAGAACCCTAACCCTAGATTTTGGTTGTAGACTGATTTCATCTCCCCTGTGTAAGTTGAACCCGATTTGTAGGGTTTTTGGATTAGGAATTTATGGATTATATGTATATTGGTATCTTGCACTGCATGTGTTCGATGGAATGTTCATTTAGGGTTCATCCATCTAAGGTAATTGATGTATGATGTCTATATATATATATATTTATACATATGTATAGGGGTTTGATGTGTTTGTATATATGTATCTATGTTGTAGTTGACTGTGTGGTGGGGTATTCACTGTGTACTCGGGTTTGAGAGAGAACTGTGCTGTGGCTATATATATATATGTGTATATGTGTAGAGGTGTTGCTGTTTTGATTCTGTGCAGTCGGGTGTTGAGGAAGTTCATTGATAGGAGTTTAAGAGAGTATCAGTTCAATTGGACATGGGGAAGGGTGTATCTTGGACCAGTAGAGGAGGGCAGTGAGGGAATGTGTGTGGGGATGATGTGCACGCCAGTATATGAAATTGGAGTACCTGTGAAGGGGTTAAAGGGGCTCGGGTAGGCAGTGGATCCTGCTGCAGTTTGAATGGTAGGTGTGGGTTACAAATATCAAGAAGGTGTGGTGCAGTGAAGTGTTGGTTTATAGATGTTGTATTGAGATGAACCAAGTCAAGGTGCAGGTGCCAGAATCTGAGTAAGGGAGTTCAAGTTGGAGTGCAAGTGAGGGTTAGTACTATGATACCTTGGTATCCTGAGGGCAATGCCAAAGTATTGATTAATATTTTAGGCTAAGGTTAGGTGTATCAGTTCCAGATTTGAGTGCTCGGGTGAGCATTAGTTAAGTAGGATCTTGGGGGTGTTTAAGTATCAGTGAGATGGGGGAGGGGTTGATTGCTGTGCTGTGTGCAGTCTATGTGTGTATTCCTGTGTAGCAGTAGGTAAGTTTTCCTGTGTGGTTCAGTCTTAATTTCAGTGTGCAGTGTCATGTATCAGTAAGCAAGGTGTTTTCAGTGAATTAGGTATGTTGTGAGGGATAATTAGGGTGTGTATCAGTAAATAGGGGGATGCATTACCTGTGTAAACAGAGCAGTGTGTATATGTGTGTTCAGTGTAGCACATGTGTGGGTGTGGCTGCAGGTCAGTAACTTGAGGGTTAATATGAGCAGTCTAATATATGTGTGTGTTTGTGGAGTGAGTTAAACTAGAACCTGTGTGATTCAGAGAGAAAGAGAGAGTGTTTGGTTCCAGATTTCCTGTGTGTGTCTATACTGTGTAACTGTGTGTGTGTGTTGTTATAGAGGGGTGTGTGTGTGTGTACTGTCAGTCTAGTGTGTTTAGTGTGTAGGATTAAGGGATACTGTGTAAATGAGGTATCAGCAGTTAGGGGATTCCAGTGTGAGTGCCTGTAAATTGAAAACCCAATGTGACAGTATCAGTGATTGTGTTAGGTTGTGTACAGTATCAGTATCAGTATTTGGGTTAGGTTGGATGAGAAGTGTTGTGCACAGACCAAGAAAAAGGGAAATCTGATTATCACAACTGTAGTTGGAGCTGCAATCAAGTGCTTGCAGTTTAGTGTTGGGCTTATGAAAACAATTTGATCAATATGTATTGATGTATGTTCAAGTGGAAGGGAAACCTTAGTTACAGCCTGTAGATCATTGCAGAAATGTTCATACAAGCTGCCTGCATTCAGAAATTACTGATGGCAGCAGTAGCACATAGCTACTTGCTGAATGCAACAGTTCCAAAGCATGCTTCAGTAGATGTAGCAGCAGCAAGTGTGCTTTGGCAGCAACATTAGGATGCAGTTTGGCATTGGGAGTTGAGATTAGTTAGTGTATAGGGTGTATCCTAGAACTATGCACTGTGTGCCTATGTATGTGTACAGATTTCAGTGTGGGTAGATGTGTTTATGTGTCAGTGTGTGTGTGCCAATGTGGAACTAGTGTGAGTATCAGTTAGATAAGGGTTTGTGTGCAGTGTAGTATTGTGTGTATGTGTGTCTAGATGGGTAGGTGTGTGACAGTTTAGTATGTCAGTTAGTATCGTAGTTAATAGGGAATGTTAGTTATATAATAGCTAGTGTTAGCTAGCTAGTGGCCAATTTAGACCAATTGACTTAGTAGAACCTAGTATTGACCAGTAAACCTTAGACATGACCTAGAAACCTCGTTTTTTAATTGTTAAGCATGTTACTCTTTTAATTCATTAATTAACATTGAAATTCCATAAATAGGTCATTGTGATTCCATTTTGGACCTCGATCCTCACATTCTGCTCAGGACCACAGGCGAGTACATTCTCTGACAGTTTTCATGGTTGATTACTTCTATAAATTGTAGTGTATTACATACTTGATTCCGACACTATGGATACACGGGTTAGCACCCTAGATCCCCATCATGAGGAGTCGTGATTGGAATCCATCGTGCTAGCTGGGGGATGGGGAACTATTAGTAGATTATGTGATCATATCCACACTTATCATGCATCATAGCTCACCCCACATCTCACGTCGGGTGTGGCCTGACCATCATCATGCCTCATAGCTGTTATATATGATTAGCCTGACCATTATCATGCATCATAGCTAACCATATGGTTAGCCTGACCTTCAAGAATCATAGCTAATCATATATAACCAGCCTGATCCAGTCCCAAGCCGATCACATGATAAACTAATATTTCAACCACTTAGCTAGATGTTTTATCTTTATTCAGATTTACCTGTTCTAGTATTTACTATTTATTGCTCATTGCTAGTTGCTCTTTTGTCTATTTCATTTTCTCCAGTACTCCACATGTTCAGTTTTTATTTCCATCTTGTATCTCTTACACTGTTTATAGATTTTGTCAATTTAATGAAACTGCTGTTAGTATTTGTGTTTCGCTCCAATCCTGACTGGATAACAACATTTTCAGAGGACCTGGAGGACTTTTGCCCTACTCATTACGGTCCAGGAATAGAGGAGGATTTCACCCCAGAAATCCCAGAGGAGGTGCCTATCTTAGAGGAGAACTTGCCTGCCCATGTTTAGATTATTTTTTCTGCATTTATTGTTTTAGACTGAGACTGAGACTGAGATGTATTTTATTTTATTTGTGACTTTGTGAGGTCATTTAGACCAGGATTTGAGTTGAACTTCTTGTGGATGGTTTTATTAGAACTCTTTTCAATTCTCATCGTGCCATTATTCTTATAGCTGTGATTGAGTATATTTTAGACTTGTGATTTACTTATCATTGTCCTCCGTACGGAGTTGAGACTATTGACAGGATGTACTATTTGTGACCTAGACAGCGTTCTACCGCCGATGCTGCGGCGTAGGCTGGACGTACCCACGACTCATGCCCAAATTCCGGGTGCGGGTCGTGACAGTCGCCTAAAGTCCTTATCCTAGTAGTGTGTGTGTGTGTGTGTGTGTGTATATATATATATATATATATATATATATATATATATATATATATATATATATATATGGGTCCAGATCTAAGTACCCGCCCGCCGAAGCCCCGCCCCCCTTGCACCATTGGATCGGGGGGGACATGGGGCCCGCGCGCGCGCCAGCTTGATCCAATGGTCGAGGGCGGCGGGGCTTCGGCGGGGCTCCGCGAACCCCATATATATATATATATATATATATATATATATATATATATTGTTTCATGATGGTTAGGTATTTGTACTTGGTGGTTTGGGAGTGTACCATGGTGTTGAGAGGAGTATCGTAGGGTGATACTTGGGTGTATCATGAGTGCACACAAAGTGTTTGATAATTGGTATTAAGAGTGTGCCATGGTTGTTGGAGATAGGTGTGTGGTGTATGTATGGACTTGAGAGTGTGCATATTTTTGTGCTTGTGTTAGTGTTAATGTTCATGTGTTGTGTTGAGTGGTGTTTAATAGGGGGTGACTCATTATGTGAGTGTATGTGTTCACTACTAGAATAGGTCAAATTAGCGACGTCTAGAAACGTCGCTAAATGGCATAAAAATGTCGCTAAAAATATTTAGCAATGTTTCAATAAAGTCACATTTAAGCTAGTCGCTGACCGGAAAAACGTCACAAAACGTCGCTATAGCGACGTATATGCGTCGCTATATTAGCGACGTTTAGCGACGCAACGTTGCTAAATTAGCGATGTATTGTATGTCGCTAAATGTCTCTAAATTAGCGACGTTTAGCGATGCAACGTTTAGCAATGCAATATTGCTATATTAGCGACGTTATATTGACCTAGCAAATACTATCATGTCAGCAGTTTAGCGGTATTCAGCGACGTATTAAGAGACATTCATCGACATACTTAGAAACATATTTAGTGACGTAATTAGCGACAATCAGCGACGTACTTAGTGACGTAGTTAGCGACATATATAAACGTCGCTAAACATAGCTAAACATCGCTAAAAAGGTCGCTAATGTTTCAGTGAATAAATAAAAAAATGAATATTTAATTATTTTCAAATCAATCTTCATGTAATTTATGAATTCATAATTTATATAAATAGACCGGAGTAACCCTCCATTGAATTTTTTGGGTTCGCCGCTCCCTTCGGTGGAACACTCAACACCATTAAATTAACATACATTTAATATGAATAATATAGTAAAATTTGAAGAACACGAAACATTGGAATTACAAACCGAGTCAAAAAAAAATCTTATCGTAAAGAATACAATAAATATCCACACAACTGAGTGCAAGAAATAAAGTCTGAATGCCTCAAAAATAAAGAATATTCATAAATGACCAAATATCATAGGTCAAAACACAAACAATCAGTAAACTATCCTAACTAGGAATACTGCAGATCTGTAGGAGGATGACCACCGACGCACATCAGGGATAAGAATAAATCATACTGCTCCTGTGAAATCGACACCGATGTCGATGGAGAAGGCAGTGACGTCGGTGGAGTCTGTGTCGATGAAGGTACACCAGGAGGACGTATCTGCTCCAGCTCTACTAGTCGATGGTTGTATGAATCCATGGTAGATAACAGCCTCGTACTACTATGAACCATTGAATCCTGCATCATCGTCAGCCTCTCGCCCATGGACAGCTGTGATGCCTGCAGCTCCGTCACGATGTGCTCTATCGACGCTCCAAGATCAGCTATCATATCCCTGAGCCCCATGATGTTGCGCTCGAGCATATCAAATCGTGCGATGAGCATCGCATCGTCCGCCTGCGGTTGGGATAGGGGCTGCTCCTCTATCCTTCGTAGCAACTCGTCGCGGAGAGACGCAATCTGACGGACAACGGTCTCCTGGACTCGGGCCGACGCCTGCGAGGGCTGTAAGGAATGCACACTTGCCGTGGAGGCCCTAGATCACTGCATCGCAACAAGGACGTCATAGGATCTCGTACCGTAGTACGTACCCCTCTTGAGACCATCAGCGACGGTCACCCACAGTTCGTCCGCCGATGGAGCTGGAGAGGGCTGCGAGGAAGTACCAGCCTCTCCCGCTGTTGGTGCACTAACAATCGCCTGCTCATGCAGCCTAAGATACTCGGCCTAAAAAAGTTTAGATACTCGATAATTGCTAATGTGTCTGAGGTACTTATTTCTAACTACATAGATATTTATTTGCATATTTCCTAATTATATTAAAATTAACACAAAGTAAAGTAATACTTATATAGGTCTGCGAGGCCCTCTCATCAATGATATTTCTACCCTTTCGATGGGTGGCCAGGAAGACGGTCACCATGTTGGCATCCTCACCCCTCTGTACCTGTTAAAAATATATTATTTAGTACTAAAATTAAATATTTTACTACTAGAATAAGCGGGATTAGCGACATTTTTTAGCGACGTCAAAGGAAAATGTCGCTAATTTAGCGACTCCAAGTAAAAATGTCGCTAGACGTCGCTAATTGGCGATATTTAGCGACGTTTAGCGACTTTTATTCAGTTTTTAAAAGATTAGTCGCTATAAGTTCAATTTAGGTCGCTAAATGTCGCTAAAATATTTTATTTATTGACGTTTAGCGATATTTTTAGCGACGTATATCTTTTGGACATTTAGCGACGTCATTAGCGACGTTTAAGACGTCTCGTACTTGCATTAAAATAATATATCTAAAATAAAAAATATACCAAACGACAAAAATATTTCGTCATCGAAATCGAGCCACCACACCACTTTGCTGCCTTCTGCCTAGCCGCCTTGGCCTTCTCAGACCTTTCCTTGTACCTCGGATCGTCGAATCTAGCCTTTATCACAGTCCACTGCTCAAGCGTGATCCAACCTTGGATCAGTTTTTCTTTGTGATAATGAGCCTTCTGGTCATCCAGAGCATCACGGATCAGCTTGGCAACAACGACAGAAAATATCTGCTCGATCAACTCGGTCCGGTGCGGTAGATAGAAATACGTTTGCTACAAGAAGTGATTTAGTAACTTATATAATACATAAATCAGATGATTGATATAATATACTTTTACCTTGAAGTGCGCAAACCAGAACGCCTTTCTCTCATTCGGAGCATTAGAGTAGTTGATCCGAGGGCCACCATAGTTGTACCTCAGAAAGTGGCCTAGACGTCTCTGTACCGACGAGGGATGATATCTATATAGAGATAATTATTTTTATCGAAAAAGTGAATATATGATGAATAAAGAAATATACGATATATATGATGCTAAACCAACTAATTGACTTACTTTGTACCATCGGTCAAATCTTCGTCCTCGTCTCGTCCGGAGGTGCGCATGGAGGATCTAGCTGATGCTGGGACGACGTCGGCTCAACCTCCGTCATATGCTCATCTGTCTCCATGGTTCCGTCAGTATGAGAAACGCTGGACGAGGGAGTAGTCTCAGGCCTGGAACTACTTGTCCCAGGAGTGCTGCCACGTCATGTCGTCGTAGTCGGAGATATGACTGATCGATATACGAGAGTACTTGGCGACGAGGATCCAGAACCAATAGTAGGCAGTACCGGAGGACCACTCTGTCTACCTTGGGACCTTCCGAACGCTCCGCGTAGTCCTGTCATACCTGATAACAACATATAATGATAGAATAAATAAACAAATATATAGTACATTCTACAGTCAAAATGTTATGTATATCTTACAGCATTAATATAATTGCATAGTAAATAACTAGTAGTGTCACAAGTCTAAATGGATAGTACATTCTATATTCAAAATATAATACATGTCTTCGACAAAATAGTACATTCTACAGGCAAAATATGGTACATTCTACAGACAAAATATTTTACTTTCAATAATCTTCAAAAATTTATCTTATTCTCCTTCCTCGTCCTCCTCTTCCTCTTCCTCTTCCTCTTCCTCTTCCTCTTCCTCTTCCTCTTCACTTTCATCTACTTCGTCTTTGTCTTCGTCTTTGTCTTCATCTTCGTCTTTTTCTTCCTCTCTGGATAATTCTACCTCTTCTACATTATTAGTCGTGTAATGAGTAACTTCCGTTGAGTCAACATCTATAATATTTGTTACAAAAGGTAGCTCGTCCTCCTAGTAAGCTATTTCATCAACGTCAAAGGTATTTTTAGCTTTAGTCTTGCATACTGCCACCAATCCGACCTCACTGTACCCCGTCTAGGATAAGTTATGAAGTACACGAGCTGAGCCTGACTTGATAGGACAAATGGTTTTTAGCCTTGATATCTACGCTTGTAGTTTATATCCACAAGACCATGCTTGTCAAATTTCCAACCTTGATCTTGAATCGGATCGAACCATTCATACTTGAATAACACGATCTTAGTAGGTTCTGTGCCATAATTATATGTTAACTCCACAATCTCTCGTAAGATGCCAAAAAAATTATTGTCTGGATTGACGTCTTTGTAGTTCAAAGATTTGATACACAAACAATTATTTTTCATGGAATCAAGTTCCAAAAAGCTGTCTCTGATCGAAGCATTTATTGACTTGAACCTAAACCTATTCACATAGTAACTTGGCCATATTTTGATTGCAGTAATTGGTCCCTTGGCTAGAGTTCTAATAGATTCAGTCTCGGGTGTTATTAGACGATCGACCTAAATACCAAAGTAGTAATAGTAAGTTATTTATTGTGCAAGTGCATACCGAAAAATTAATTACCGAGCTTCTTACATATGCGCTCAACCAAGAAAGAAAATGACATCTATTTTTTTGTTCTACTTCTTCGTCTGTTATATAGGGTCTAACCGACCTCATCTTATCATTATATGTGCTAAAAAACAATGAAGCAACCGTTGATTAGTAGTATAATATTATCTTATACTATTATATTAAGATAACGTAAACGTATTAATTACTTACCCCTCTAGCCTCTCCACTTCATCCTCGCCGCAATTGAGTAATATATACAATTGAGCAGTCCTTAGCTCGTCGTTATTCAAATATCTCTTCTTTATTTTCTCCTAAGGCTTTTCGGATGCATTGAATACTTTCAGTATTACATCATTAGATTCCTGATATCTGTCGTCGTTTCTCGGAGCTCTCATTCTATTAGTAGCAATATGAGATTTGAAATATGTCAAGCAAAAGTTTGAAATCTCCTCGAGAATATAAGCTTCACAAATAGAGCCCTCAACCCGTGCCTTATTTTTTATCTTTCTCTTTAGGTGATTCAGATGCCGTTTGAATGGGTACTGTCACGACCTGTACCCGGATATTAGGGCACGAGTACGTGGTTACGCCCAGCCTACGTCGTAGCATCGGTGGTAGAATGTTGTTTGGGTCATTTCTAACTATCTAGCATCTCAACAATATAATATGGTATACATCAATCATCTCAACTCCGAATAGAGGAGCAATATGGTATGTCACAAGTATAACTAATCTTAATTACAGAACAAACTAAGGAAGAATAATGCACAAATGGAATAGCGAAGGAAAGAATAAAGATACAATCTACAATCTAAAATAATATACAAGATGGGAATCCACCAAAATAATAGTCTAAGACAATCCAACACAAATATAATCTAGACCTCCTCAGGCTCTACAACTAAGCCCTCCTGGTCAATAGGAGTATCCTCTATAGAAACACCGTCCTGTGGCCCATAGAATGTGGGACACTGCTCTAAAATCCAGTCATCTGAAAAAAAATATCCAGTCAGGATTGGAGCTAAGTACATACCTCTGAAAGCAGTTTTAATAGCATAATCGAGCATATAAACAGATATAGAAATAAAATACAAGATCACAAGCATATGAATAAATAAACAAGATATACAGGTAATGTACGAGAATATAGATCAACAATATAAATATCTGCGATATGATAAAGTAACTGCAAACTAAACTAATGTGCCTCAGAATATAAGTTTATTATGTGATCGGTTTGGGCGAACATGATCAGGTAAGACGATTACAAGTGAGGTATGTAACCATAATATACACCATGTAACAATGGCTTTGATCACATAATCAACTCCTACTCTCGCACCCCATCTAATACTGATGGATCCAATTACAACATGCTATGAACATGAAATATAACCACTGAACACGAGCAGTGGGTGTACATGAATATCATAAACACCGAACATGGGCGGTGGGTGTACACGAATAAGCATACTGAACACGAGCAGTATGTGAACACAAAATATAATCAATATCCAATATACACGATGAGATACAATATACACGAGTACCCGCTGAACACGGTAGGGGATAACATCTCCTGACGGGATCCATATAGTACCAGCCCATAAAATCACTGTGTCGGGATTAATGTATACAATTCTAGAACATGTATATATACAATATTATGAATTAAAAACTATCAGAGAAATATACTCGCCTGAAGTCCTGAGCAAGGTGTGTCTCTAGATGCCCAAGCTGGTGTCACACAACCTATATATGGTATGTTGTATCAATACACGGTTTAAGAATAAAAATAAGTGAAGTTGATGCAATTCTAGGTCGATACGCCATTTCTAAGTCAAACCAATGAAATCTAGGTTGCAAGAGTCTAAAACTAAGTCACTAAGTCGAAACACTATAAAACTATGCTATACAATCCAAGCTAAGATACTAAAAGACATTCAAAAAGCTGTATCCTAAGATATGCAAGTTTAATATATAAAAAATAGTATTTATGTATATGTACAAGTCAATATATATAGTATCTATACAAAATAATAAATTTAGGATACCTTGGCCTTGCACCAATGCGTATCACACATATCTCGACACCCAACCTCAATATCTTCGGTATCGACCCAATACCATGGCAATACCTTAGTATCCTGAGGTAACCCAACACTAATATATAACTAATACATATATATATATAATCCAACTAATACTAACTATATAACTAACCACTATAGTATATCTAACTACTAACAATAACAATTATTACAAGTATATATATATATATATATATATATATATATATATATAGCTAAATATTAAACTAATAAGGTATTTATAACTAGCTATCTAGCTAAATACCAATGCTAACCTGAATACTAACAAACTCTAATACCTATTTAACCAATTTCTAACTAAGTATATATATATAACCAACTAACTATTTATATTAACTACTAACACACTTAAATAACTAACTAATACCCAAACTAAATTATTCCCCAGCCCTCAAAACTAAACCCAAAACCTCACTGACTGAAACCACCCAACTGAACCATCTAACCCAACTAAAACATTACCTGAATCATTACCTACCGATACTGCGGTGATACCTCATATTGCTGCCATTGTTCTCTTCATTGGTGGAGCTGAAACTGCAATGTCCTTGTTAGTTGATATGCTGAGGCTCTGTTGGGTAGTTAAACTACAATGGCATCGAGCTATTGATCTGATGCAAACTAAACTGCAGTTGCTGTACAAGCAATGCTCTGCTGAAATTGAAGAAAACTTGCACAGGCTAACCCCTTTGCTGCCTTGTTGCTGATACTGCTATGCCTGCACTGTGCTCTCTGTTGATTTGATATGCCACTATGTAGCGTTGTGCAAGAGGTACACATTGTCTTGGCCTTCAGTGCAGCCCAAGCTTGCTGTAGTGGGATGACTGAATTTGTATTGCTGCAGTGCATAAGCTGCATTGGTCTGCATCTCGAGCTGCTAAAATATGCAGCTCCTCTGTACAGTTGTTGAACCTGACTTCCACTTTGTACAGTGAGATACTGATACCCCCCCTTTTGCTGGACTGCTCGACCCTGCCCCCTTTGCTTCCTTGTTGCATAACATGCCCGATCTTACTGTTGTGAATGCTGCAATATCACTTCCCCCTTGTTGTTGAACACTGAGACTCTCCTCACCACCGATACACACTCACAGCCACACTACTCACACACAAATACACAAACACACAAACACATATACGTATATACATATAAACACTCACACACACAGGTAACTAGCTATATGTATGTATATATACACATATAGATATATGTCATCAAGGTATCACAACTACTTATATATATATATATATATATATATATATATATATATATATATATATATATATATATATACTTACCCATAAATACAAACACACACATACATATACATATATATTCAAGTACATATATATATATATATATAGATAGATATATAAATAGATCTAAATATATTCTAATGTATACACATATTGACACACACATATACAATAATCATAAATACACTAATATATATATATATATATATATATATATATATATATATATATATATATATATATAATTATCAATTAGATATATATAAATACACATGTACGTATAGTAACAAGAGCAAAACACCAAACACATGAGTGCACCGCACCTGTATCACACTAACTCTATGATAAGCTTGCGATACGGCTCCAACACACAACCAAACGCATCCCGGAGAAAACGAATAAGTCTAAAACACTAATTATGAATAATACATATAGTAATTAGAGTATCTATGTGTCCGTGTCACGATGTGATATGCACAAAACCCCGTATCGGAGAAAAATCTCCAAAATTAACCTGTTTCGTCAAATTAACCAGATACGACCTACACATATCCAATTGTGGATACGACACTAGTCACAAACAAGCAATCATATGTCATTTAGATCTATTAGATCCAATGACAACCACTACATGTGTCAATCTCAAAATTCTCCCAAAATTGACACCAAATTGGACATAACTTCCATCGTAGGTCTCCGATGAACCTAAAACTAATTTCTATGGCTAGCCTATGCATGTGGGTTAGTTTTTCATGGTTAAATCTTAGATCTAGAGTCTATTAGAAGATGTATTCCCAATAAAAAGTCTCCAAGTGCCAAGTAGCTCCTCTTCTTATAGATCTTGGCCTTCTCCTCCTTGATCCTTGCTTCCTTCTTGTAGATCCTTGATGTAGAAGTCTTAATGACGAATTTGAGAAGGAATTTGTGAAGAATTGGTAAAGAATTGATAAGAAAATTGAGGGAAATTGGAAGAGGGAAATTGTAGATCTAGAATTTGGGAATTGGTAAAATAAAATAGTTTCTCTCCTCTATAGGTGGTCGGCCATGTAACCCTCTTCCAAGCAATGTAAAATATCTCAAATATCCCTTAGGCCTCTCATGAAGAATTTAATTAGGGAGGGGAGGTTCTAGTTTAATAGTTTCTCTAATTAATCTAATCTCCTAATCCATGGGCCTAATTCATGGGCTCAATCTAACTTAATCTAAAATGTTGGTTCATGCATTCTAATAAATGGGTTTGGTCCACTACACAAGTCTAAAATTAATCTATAACTAACAAATAATAATTAATACAATAATTAAATAATCATGCATGTACAATATTAAATATAAATAATCCTAAAATAAATATTACCTATTGTCAATTACCAAACTACCCTTGAATGAAAAAGTGAGAGTGACAATACTACCTACCTTAAAAAAAATTTATCCTCGAAATTAAGGAAGAAACTATCTACCAAAAGCAAATAATACAATGCAAAAAAGAATTATACCTCACGGCTCGAACAGATATGGATATCGCTCGCGCATCTCGGTCTCTCGTTCCCAGGTACTCTCTCTCCTGGTGAGTGATGCCTCCACGCGACGCGCACCAAAGGAGTCGTCTGGTTTCTCAGCACATTTTCTCTCCGATCCAGAATCTCCACTGGCTGCTCTGGATAGCTAAGAGTAGGGCCCACCTCTATCTTCGAGTGATCCAATATATGATTGGGATCTGCCACGTACCATCTCAACTATGACATGTGAAATACATTGTGCACTCCCTCTAATGTAGGTGGTAAGTCTAGTCTGTAAGCGACTGCACCGACCCTCTTAAGAATACCGAAAGGTCCGATGAATCGCTGACTAAGCTTGCAACCTCCACCGAAATGAATCGTGCCACGTGTCAGAGAAATCCTCAAGAAAACCAGACTGCCAACCTAGCATGAAATATAACCTTAGCATTCTAATAAATAACAATCAAGCACAAGTAAAATAAACTAAAGCTATAACTCAAACTCCAAAGGTCTCCGATGGCTATCGGCCCAATGCCACTGCCTGTCCTGTGCCACTCGAAGTCTGTCCTTGATAAGCTTCACCTTCTCTGCTGTATCCACTACTATCTCTGTTCCCAATAAATCTCTGTCACCAATATTATCCTAGGACAACGGAGTGCGGCATCTCCGTCCATACAACTCCTCGAATGGTGACATATCAATGCTGGCTTGGAAATTGTTGTTGTATGAATACTTTACCAAGTAAAGATGATCCTCCCAAGAACCTCCTAGATCCAAAACACAGGTGCGTAGCATATCCTCGAGAGTCTGAATAGTCCTCTCCGACTATCCGTCCGTCTGAGGGCAATAAGCGGTACTGAATGAGCTGAGTGCCCAAGCTAGCCTGCAAACTCCTCCTAAAATGGGACGTGAAGAGACTATCCCGATCAGAGACTATGCTCACGGGAATACCATATAATCTGACAATCTAGCGCACATACATATCTGCAAGCTTCTTCGTAGATGTACCCACTTTAAACGGCAGAAAGTAGGCTGATTTGGTCAACCTGTCCACGATGACCCAAATCACATCTTTGCCCCCTGGAGAATACGGAAGTTTTGATACAAAATCCATGGTCATATGCTCCCATTTCTACTCCGGAATGGGTAAGGGCTGAAGCAATCCTCCTGGCCTCTGTCTCTCTGGCATGACCTGCTGGCAAACTAAGCATCTGAACACGAAGCTAGCTACCTCCCGCTTTATACCATACCACCATACATGCTCTCTCATATCTCTATACATCTTGTTGGCACCTGGATGCATAGAGTATTGAGAATGATGCACCTCCTGCAGAATCTTCTCGCGCAATGCTCCTCTCGGTACACATAACCTGGTATCGTGTGGCAATGATCTGTCATCTGTGACGATAAAGTCCTCTGCCAGTCCCAACTGAACTTGTGCTCTGATGCTCCTCAGAGGCTCATCCTCATACTATCCGGCTATGACCTGGTCCAACAGCTCTGACTGAACCTGAAGTCCCCACATCTGTGCTACGACTCCAGGAATCAATACCTCAATGCCCAAACTGTCATGATCTGCCAATAAATGTATGTCTCTAGTCAAGCACATAGCCACGGGATACCTGCTCAAAGCATCAGCGACTATGTTGGCCTTTCCTAGATGGTACTGCAAGGATATGTTGAAGTCTTTCATCAACTTCAACCATCGCCGCTGCCTTATATTAAGCTCTTTCTATGTAAATACATACTTCAAGCTCTTATGGTCTGTGAAGATCTCTACTCTCTCTCCATATAAGTAGTGTTTCCATAATTTGAGGGCAAAGATAATTGCTGCCAACTCCAAATCATGGGTAGGGTAGTTCTTCTCATGCAGGCGTAATTGTATGAAAGCATAGGCAATCATCTTCCCGTGCTGCTATAATACACAACCCAAACCCTTCCCTGATGCATCACTATAAATAAAAAAATCCCCCTGCTCCTGATGGTAGTATCAAGATGGGAGCTGTAGTCAATCTCCTCTTCAGCTCCTCAAATGCTAACTGACAATCCTCAGTCCAGACAAATTCCATGTCCTTCCTGGTCAGTCTAGTCATCGGCTCTGCAAGTCTGGAAAAGTCCTGAACAAACCTCCAATAATAACTCGCCAATCCAAGGAAGCTCCTGATCTCTGCTACTGAACTCGGGGTAGACGACGATTCAACTGCTGAAATCTTCTTCGGGTCCACCGAGATTATATCTCCTATAATAACATGCCCAAGGAATTCAACCTTATCAAGGAAGAATTCACACTTTGATAACTTGCCATACAGCTTCTCCTCCTTGAGGGTCTCCAGAACAATCCTCAAGTGCTGCTCATGCTCCTCTGGGGTCTTCTAATATATCAGAATATCATCAATGAAGACTACAACAAACTGGTCCAGGTACTGATGAAATACCTTGTTTATCAGGTTTATGAACACTGCCGGGGTATTGGTTAACCCAAACGGCATCACCAAGAACTTGAACTACCCATAACGATTCCTGAAAACTGTCTTCGGGATGTCTTTCCTCTTCACTTTCACATGGTGGTACCCTGACCTCAAGTCTATCTTGGAGAATACCTTCGCTCCACTCAACTGGTCAAACAAGTCATCTATCCACGACAACGGGTATTTGTTCTTGATAGTGAGGTTATTAAGTGTCATGTAGTCGATACACATATGTACTGACCCATCCTTCTTTGGTACAAAAAGTACTAGAGCACCCCATGATGATAAACTAGAACGGATAAAGCCCTTGTCTTGCAACTCATCCACCTGCTTCTTCAACTCCGCCAGTTCGTTGTTGTTTACTCTATAGACGTGCTGAGATATCGGCTCTGCGCCTGGCATTAAATCTATAGAGAATTCTACATCTCTATCTGGCGGCAACCTTGACAACTCCTCTAGAAAGATATCCAAGAACTCTGAAATCAACGGATTTGATGGCTCCTGTTCTTCTACCAAAGCTCCACAGAAATTGTCTTCGTTCTGCTCTACTCCTCGGACGAACTCGAACTCTGGCTCTCCTGGCGACTGAAATAAAATTTTGCCTCTACGATAATTGATACTAGCATGATGTCTACTCAACCAATCCATCCTGAGTACTATATCGTAACTCGGAAGTGGCATTATGAGTAAACATACACTCAGCTCACGGCCTCCCCAATAAACTCTCTAGTTCTTGCAAACATCACTGACCAGGATAATGTCACCCCCGGTCGTGATCTTGCAAGTCTACACCAACGGTTCAGACTCAAAATGATGCCTCAAAACAAAAGATACAGATACAAAGCTATGAGAAGCACCAGAATCGAACAAAATATGAGCTGGAAAGGAATCGAGATAAACTAAACCTGAGATGACATCGCCTCCTCCTCGACAGTCAAGGCAAAAGCTCGCCCTTGTCGCTGCGCTCCTCTCTGCTAATGTTAGGCAAACTACTGCTGCTGTGGTGGTAGAGGTCCCCTCTGCTGCTGTCCCGTTGGTGGTCTAGCGGGTGCCCTCTGTGCCTATCCTCCATCCTGAGCTGGACGAACTGGGACTTTGGGACAAGCCCACAATTGATGATCATCCCGATCCATAGAATAAGCATTGGCCTAGCCTCATCCTGCATGTGTCCCATCCGTATCTTTGCTTCTTACAAAAATTACAAGGAACTGCTTCCCTCTGGATCTGATACATCTGCTGAGCCAGCGCTCTAGTTGGCCCGTGATACTGCTACCTCTGGTGCTGGTAAGGCCTGTATGCTGGACCCATATTGTTGCTGGGTTCTCCTGTGTCCCTCGGCCTCTTTGATCCAAGCTCTAAGTCATCCTCCGCTCTTTGCGCCTGTCTGAGTATCTCCTCGAAGGTGGCAGTAGGATCTCCGTTGGTGTGGGGTTTGACCTCCCGGTTCAGGCCCTTCCTGAACTTCCTTGCTCTGCCTCTAGTGTTCTGACCCTCTACGAAGCGACCTAGACGGAAATACTCCGCCGCATACTCGTCCTCTGACATACCTCCCTGGACGAGGTATTAGAACTGACTCTCCAAAGATGTAAGGGCCACGTGTGGGAAGAACTTCTCCTTGAAAAGCTCTTTGAGGCTTCCCAAGAGAGTCCTGGTACTGCAATCCTTGGGTCTGTCCGAAACTATGTCAAAGCAATATCGAACATCATACAACCCTTTGCCTAGCATCTCTGGAATCTGCACCAGCCGCAAGTTTTGCTCGATGTCCTCGATCCACTCGTCCGCTTAGATAATCCCCTTTTTGCCCCTGAAGTCCTTCGGGCCCATCATCTTGAAGTTGATGATGGTGCCCGGCCTCGGCTGATACAAAATAAACTAAGATGGTGCTGTTTGTGGCTGGGCTGTAGTAGCTCTCTCCACTGCTGTAAGGGCGATCTGGTAGGCGTTCTCCACTCTCTGTCGTAGGACCTATGACTGTCGCTGTTGTTCCTCCATTATCTATTGGAAGAGCACGAACATCTGTGTCTGATCAACTACAGGTGGTAGAGGTGGAAGATCCTCAGAACTGTTTGCCCTCTCCTCGGTACTGGAGGTAGAGTACCTCCGAAAGCTGCTGCCGATACGCCCACCTGGACAGGTGAAGCTGACCTTCTGAATGTAGGTGCTGGACCATCGTTTGAGGGTGCTGCCCTCAAGGGTGATGAAGTGACTGATCATGTTGTCGTGGTGCCTGATCGCTGGGAACGTGTCTACGACGGCATCCTGAAGATAGATTGAAATAAGGAATCAATATTGAATATGATACGATACCATCAAAGAAGGACAAAACTTTATTCAAAGAAAAACAATATTCAATAGATAAGGATTTACAAAAATTGATATTGGAATTTTCCAAGGTGTGATTGAGTAAACACTTAGCCTAAATCATATTTTCTAAAGCAGGCTCGTAGCAGTACTCTAGATGAGCTCAACTACGATATCTATCTAGACCTGTGGGCCACTACTAAAAATGTGTCATGATCCGCACCCGGATATTCGGGTATGAGTACGTGGTTGCACTCAGCCTATGCCATAGTATCGGCGGTAGAATACTGTCTAGGTCATTTTTAACTGTCTAGCATCTCAACAATATAATATGGTACCTGTCAATCATCTCAACTCCGAACGGAAGAACAATATGGTATCTCATAAGTATAACTAATCTCAATCATAGAACAAACTAAGGAAGAATAATACACGAATGGAATAGTGAAGGAAAGAATAAAGATACAATCCACAATCTGAAATTATATACAAGATGTGAATCCACCAAAATAATAGTCTAATACAATCTAACACAAATGTAATCTAGATCTCCTCAGGCTCTACAACTAAGTCCTCCTGGTTAATAGGATTATCCTCTATAGGTATGTCGTCCTATAGCCTATAGAATGTGGGATACTACTCTAAAAGCCAGTCATCTGAAAAAATATATCCAGTTAGGATTGGAGCGAAGTACATACCTCTGAAAGCAGTTTCAATAGCATAATCGAGCATATAAACCGATATAGAAATGAAATACAAGATCACAAGCATATGAATGAATGAACAAGATACACAGGTAATGTACGAGAATGTAGATCAACAATATAAATATATGCAATATGATGAAGTAACTGTAATCTAAACTAATGTGCCTCAGAATACAAGTTCAATATGTGATCGGTTTAGGTGAACATGATCAGGTAAGATGATTACAAGTGAGGTATATAACCAGAATGTACACGATGTAACAATGTCTTTGATCACATAATTAACTCCTACTCTCCCATCCCCAACTAATACTGATGGATCCAATCACGACACGCTACGAACACGAAATATAACTACTGAACACGAGTAGTAGGTGTACACGAATATCATAACCACCGAACACGAACGGTGGGTGTACATAAATAAGCATACTGAACACGAGCAGTGTGCAAACACAAAATATAATCAATACCCAATATACACGATGAGATACAATATACACGAGTATCTGCTGAACACGGTAGAGGATAACATCTCCTAACGGGATCCATATAGTACCATTTCGTGAAATCACTGTGTCGGGATCAATGTATACAATTCTAGAATATGTATATATACAATATTATGAATTGAAAACTATCAGAGAAATGTACTCGCCTGAAGTCCTGAGCAAAGTGTGTCTCTCGATGCCCAAGCTGGTGTCACACAACCTATATATGGTATGTTGCATCAATACAAGGTTCAAGAATAAAAATAAGTAAAGTTAATGCAATTCTAGGTCAATACGTCATTTCTAAGTCAAACCAATGAAATCTAGGTTGCAAGAGTCTAAAACTAAGTCACTAAGTCAAATACTATGAAACTATGATATACAATCCAAGCTAAGATACTAAAAAGCATTCAAAAAGCCGTATCCTAAGATACGCAAGTTTTATATATGAAAAATAGTGTTTATGTATATATACAAGTCAATATTTATAGTATCTATACAAAACAATGAATTTAGGATACCTTGGCCTTGCACCAATGCATATTACACCTATCTTGACACCCAACCTCAATACCTTGGGTATAGACCCAATACCTTGGTATCATGAGGTAATCCAACACTAATATATAACTAATACATATATATATATATATATATATATATATATATATATATATATATATATAACCTTGTAATAATTATTATTGTTAGTAGTTAGATATACTATATAACTAACCACTATAGTATATCTAACTACTAACAATAATAATTATTACAAGTATATATATATATATATATATATATATATATATATATATATATATATATATATATATATAGCTAACTATTAAACTAATAAGGTATTTATAACTAGCTATCTAGATAAATACCAATGCTAACCTGAATACTAACAAACTCTAATACCTATCTAACCAATTGCTAACCAAGTATATATATAACTAACTAACTATTTATATTAACTATTAACACACTTAAATAACTAACTAATACCCAAACTAAATCATTACCCAACCCCCAAAACTAAACCCAAAACCTCACTGACTGAAACCACCCAACTGAACCATCCAATCAAACTAAAACATTACCTGAACCATTACCTGCTGATACTGTGCTGATACCTTGTATTGCTGCCACTGTTCTCTTCAATGGTGGATCTAAAACTGCAATGTCCTTGTTAGTTGATATGCTGATGCTGTGTTGGGTAGCTAAACTGCAGTGGCATCGAGGTATTGGTCTGATGCAGACAGAACTGCAGTTGATGTGCTTGCAATGCTCTGCTGAAACTGAAAAAAATTTGCACAGGCTAACCCCTTTGCTGCCTTGTTGCTAATACTACCATGCCTGTACCGTGCTCTCTGTTGATTTGATATGCCACTGTGTAGCTCTGTGCAAGAGCTACACACTGTCTTGGCCTTCAGTGCAGCTCGAGCTTGCTGTAGTGGGATGACTGAATTTGTATTGCTGCAGTGCTTTAGCTGCATTGGTCTGCAACTCAAGCTGCTGAACTGTGCAGCTCCTCTGCACAGTTGCTGAACACGATTTCTACTGTGCATTTTAATCCACATTGAGTACTGATACCCCCCTTTTGTTGGACTGCTCGACCCTGCCCCCTTTGCTGCCTTGTTGCATAGCATGCCCGATCTCACTGTTATGAATGATGCAGTATCACTTCCCTCTTATTGTTGAATACTGAGAATCTCCTCACCACTGACACACACTCACAGCCACACTACTCACACACAAACACATATACGTATATACATATAAACACTCACACACACTTAGGTAACTAGCTATATGTATGTATATATACACATATAGATATATGTTATCAAGGTATCACAACTACTTATGTATATAAATACATATATATATATATATACACTTACCCATAAATACAAACACACATATACATATATATTGAAGTACATATATATATATACACACATATATATATACGCGCGCGCACACACACACACACACACACACACACACATATATATATATATATATATATATATACACACACATATTGACACACACATATACACTAATCATAAATATACTAATATATATATATATATATATATATATATATATATATCAATTAGATATATATAAATACACATGTACGTATAGTAATAAGAGCAAAATACTAAATACGTGGAGTGTACCGTACCCGTATCACACTAACTCTATGATACGCTTGCGATACGGCTCCAAAATACAACCAAAAGTATCCTGGAGGACACGAACAAGTCTAAAACACTAATTATGAACAATACATATAGTTATTAGAGTATCTATGTGTCTGTGTCACGATGTGATATGCACAAGGCCCTGTGTCGGAGGAAAACTCCCAAAATTAACCCATTTTGTCAAATTGATGAGATACGGCCTACACGTATCCAATTGTGGATACGAAACTATTCACAAATAAGCAATCATATGTTATTTAGATCTATTAGACCTAATAACAATTACTACATGTGCCAATATCGAAATTCTCCTAAAACTGACACCAAATTGGACATAACTTCTACCGTAGGTCTCCGATGAACCTAAAACTAATTTCTATGGATAGCCTATGCATGTGGGTTGGTTTCTCATAGTTAAATCTCAGATCTAGAGTCTATTAGAAAGAAAAAAACTGAAATGTACCTATTGGGAGATGGATTTCCAATAAAAAGTCCCAAGTGCCAAGTAGCTCCTCTCCTTGTAGTTCTTGGCCTCCTCCTCCTTGCTTCCTTCTTGTAGATCCTTGATGTAGAAGCCTCAATGGTGAATTTAAGAAAGAATTTTTGAAAAATTGGTGGAGAATTGATGAGAGAATGGAGAGAATTTGGAAGAAAAAAATTATAGATCTAGAATTTGGGAATTGGTGAAATAAAATAATTTCTCTCCCCTCTATAGGTGGCCGGCCATGTACCCCTCTCCCAAGCAATATAAAATGTCTCAAATATCCCTTGGGCCTCTCATAAAGAATTTAATTAGGGAGGAAAGGTTCTAGTCTAATAGTTTCTCTAATTAATCCAACCTCCTAATCCATGGGCCTAATTTATGGGCTCAATCTAACTCAATCTAAAACGTTGGTTCATGCATTCTAATAAATGGGTATGGTCCACTATACAAGTCTAAAATAAATTTATAACTAACAAACAATAATTAATACAATAATTAAATAATCATGCATGTATAATATTAAATATAAATAATCCTAAATTAAATATTACCCATTATCAATTACCAAACTACCCTTGAATGAAAAAGTAAGAGTGACAAGTACATACCGATAACCGACAGGACCACCAACTCGTGCCTCATAGGAAAGATGAATTGGTAAATGTTCCATGGGGTCGAAGAATCCAGGAGGAAACACCTTCTCGAGCTTGCACAGTATTACCGCAATGTCCTTCTCTTACTTTTCTAGACGATCGATGAGCAACTTAGTAGAGCAAAGATCTCTGAAGAATATGTTGAGCTCTGTCAATGGATCCCAAATGACTTGCGATAAGAATTTTTAAAATGCAATCGGAATTAATCTCTCCATAAATATATGACAATCGTTGCTCTTCATACCCGCCAATTTGTTCTCCTTGAGGTCGACGCATCTTCTCAAGTTCGAAATGTACCCGTCTGAAATTTAGACCCCGAATCTACCTACAAAGTCTTCCTTTATCCTCCTTCTCCAGTAAAATAATTGACTTAGGCTGCTTTAACTTTCCATTCCCCTCATCTATTAAATACAACATAGGACGTTTACATATTTCTTCTAAGTCCAACCTGGCCTTCGGATTATCTTTCGTCTTTTCCTTTACCTCTATTACAGTATTAATTATGTTATCAAACACATTCTTCTCGATATGCATGACATCAATGTTATGTCTGATCAAATTGGTGCTCCAATATGGCAGGCTCTTCGATAGCACTTGGTAAATATTTTACCTCTTTCCATATCGTGTATCCGGGCCACCTTGGCGATGGATTGGCCTTCTCCATAATGTCCGTACGAAAAACATTCTTGTTCCTCCTGTATAGATGATCCTTCGGCAAAAATTGTCGATGACAATCGAAGAAGCATGATTTGCCTCCGTGTTTTAAACGGAAAGCCTTAGTGCGGTCCTGCAATATGGACATGAGATACGACCAAGAGTGCTCCATCCCGAAAATATTCTATAGGCCGAAAAGTCATTGATGGTCCACATAAGTGTTGTTCTCATCTGAAAATTCTGCTTTCAAAAAATATCGTACGTGTTGGCACCTACTTTTTCACATCTGATTCAACTCATCTATCAAAGGCTGTAAATACACATCGATGTTCCTTTTCGAATTTTTCGGATACGGGATAATAACGGTTAGGAACATATATAGAGTCTTCATGCACATCCAAGGCGGTAGATTGTACGGAGTGATGATCATAGGCCAACATGAATACAGGGAGCCCAAAAGTCCGAATGGGGTAAAACCGTCGGAAGAGAGCCCCAATTTGACATTATGCGAATCTGAAGCAAAATATGGATACTCTCGATCAAAGTGCTTCCATGCTTCTCTGTCGGATGAATGATCCAATACTTCTTCGATCTGTTTCCGCCTGTGCCAACTCATGTTTTCTGCAGTTTTCTTCACCATAAATAATCTCTACAACCGCGAGAAAAATGGCAAGTAGTGCATCGAATCGGTAGGCTTCCTTGCACCGACAGACTTTTCTCTAATAGTGGCCTTGTAGCGATCAACACCAGAGAATATGCACGCATCTTCATCCTTATCGTCTTTGCAGTACAACATGCACCCGTTGTGACATGCATTAATTTTCTCGTATCCCATCCAGAGCGATCTCCCTATCCTCTTAGATCGATATAAGTCTTCAGGCAACTTTGTACCCTCTGGCAAGATCTCTATAATCAAACCCATCAGTCGATTATAGCATTCTTGCGACATGTTAAAATCAGACTTGATTATCAACAATCTTGCAACCACCTCTAACGGTGAATGATCCTTACAACCAGGATATAATGGAGTCCTTTCATTCTCCAGAAACTCCATAAACTTTGCAGCATCGGCATTCGGTGCCTCCTCAACTGCATCATGATTGTCCGGATCAAAATTAGGCCCCACCGCATTCATCCATCCGTCGTCGTAAGCAGCGTGGTCGTGGACATCCATATACGGCTCCACATAAGGCTCCGACTCCGATGCTAAAGACACAAGTTCTCCGTGCACAGTCTACTAATAGTAATTTGGCGTGAAACCCTTCGAGTACAAATAATATATGACTTCCACTTCTGGATGATATTTTAAGTTGTGATATCTCACACACGAACACTTAATTTTGGTACCGTCCATGTACTGAGGGAACGCCTTGGCGAACTACAGGAACTGTTGTACAACCTCAATGAATTCATCATGCACATGTTATCAGGATGACGGTTATACATCCACGAACGATGACACATATAGTAATTCATATCCATTTCTAGATACATTTGCAAAGATGAATAGACAACGTTCAAGAAAATAGTTTAAATTTACATGTACTGATACTCCTAGTCCTGGCATTGATACTCAGGAATACCTAATTATATTATACATCTACTCGTCTACACACACATAAGAATACTCAGGAATACAGTACATGCACTGATACACCTTGTCCTAGAACTGATACTTCTTCATTCAACTTTGTATCCTAGATACTCATATTGTAGTGTATCAGTGAGTGTCAACTTTGTATCCTGGATATCCATACTTGAAATTTTTTAGGCCATGACTTTCTAATTAAAAAGTCAAGTCATGGATATCCAGTGTCAAATTTTTTGGGTCCAGGATACATAGTTAACACTCACTAATACACTCCTGGATATCCACACTTGACATGTATGCGTGTGCCCGTGTCCGATAAAATACTTACAACCTTATCCTCGATATCGTGTCCTAACCTTTCATGTCCATGTGTCCTACAATTTTACCATACGTATCATAGAGGGGACTATATAATAATTATTCGAAGGGCACCATATGAATTATATTGAATGCATAAATATAGATTACAAATCAACCCAAAAAAGTCGTTCTATGGTAGGAAATCGTGTGATGGACCCTGATGTCTGCAAGTTTTGGTTGTGTTTCTAATTTACTATATGTATGAGTATGTTTTTGTAGATTTGCAGTTGGATGTAAAAAGATGTCGTGATATTTATGCATCTTTTGACAAGTACTATGAAGTAGAGAGTCTTGAAGGAGATAACAAGTACCATGCATAACAATATGGTCTTTAGGTTAGTTTAGCCATTTACATAGGTCGTATCTGATGTACATTTTAGTAAATCTTGAAATATTGCATACTGCGTTGTACAATATTATAAAATTTTATGACTGTGTTAATCTCCTTTAGGGGCAAGCCATAGCGATCTTTTGCCACATTTGGTTAGGTTTCGTTGACATTTGTTTACAAATTGATTTTATCTTTGGTTGATTTAGAGTGGATTGGACTTGGATTCGTGGAACTGGATCCATATTTTGGTCTTAAGGTTGGGTTGATTCATATCTATTACTAATCAACTCTTATATAATATCATGTAATCGACCGGTGAGTAATAATTAATACAATCTTAATGCCGTCAATGTGAAAGAAGATTTTGAAAGCAAGTTAAAGAATGAAGAACAAGTATTTCATAGTTCTACTAGAAAGGTGATTTTGAGCATGGAATACCACATTCGATGTCACACTCTTAATAAACATCTAAAAACCGCAAACGGTTCCTATTTTGCTTCTCAAAATCCCTTTATGTCTTAAATGAATCTTCACTAGATCAAAATTTTAGCGACATTTAGCGACGTCTATTTATGACGTTGCTAATAAAAAAATTAGCGACATCATAAATTGACATTGCTACATGTCGCTAATTCAAAAGTTTGCGATGTTATAGACGTTGCTCAGAACGTTACTAAAAATAAAAAAAACCAACGTCGCTAAATTCGTCGGTAAACATCGCTAAATCAAAAAACTCAGCGACATTTAGCGACATAAAAGAAGCTTATAGCGACTATTCTTTTACAAAACTGAAGTACAGTCGCTAAACGTCGCTATGTGTCACCAACAGGGACGTATAATGACGTTTATTTGTGGACTCGCTCAGGTCTTTAATATTAGCAATATTTTATTATGATGTCGCTAAAAATGTTGCTGTTTTATCAATTTTTGGTAGTGGTTTATTATGTTTGAGTATCCATGTATCATAGAGTTTCCTTGAACATTGGTGAATTAGTTATATGGGGTAGCAAGTATTTATATGTTGAATCCAGTGTGTGCTTTGTGTTTGGAGTTGGGTCTGTGAGGGAGTAGATGTGCAGCATATATAGTAATTATGTGAGGTTGTTACTGGGATGTGTGTGTGTGCACTAGGTTGTGCAACCTGTGAGTGATGTAGTGTATTGAAGGCAAAGAGCAAGAGAGGGGGAGGATGTTTTGCAGCAAGGTACCACTACAGATGCAGTAACAACAAGGTATTGTTTTTGTTGTTGTGTAGTGCAGAACGAGCCAACTTGCTGCATATATCAAGTGACTGCACTGCAGTTCTGCTGTGGGGTTCTGTAACAACTACTTGATGTTTCATGCTACAACAAGTTGATGAAGAGGGAGGTCAGATTGCAATAGTAGGCAAGGAGAAGGAATTAGGAGTTCAACCCTGTAAAAATCTGTTTGCAGACCTGAACTATAATGCTGCAGCATGCACTACTAAGTTGAGGTCGTAGCTTTGAGCAATAACAGGAGGAGATTGCTATAGCACATCTTGTTGCAGCAGTATGGACACTCGAGACAGTGCAAATTCTGTAGTGTTGCAATATATAGGAACTGCAGTCAAGGGCGGAGCCAGAATTTTAGGCTACCCCGGGCTGAACTTTAAGTATCCTAAAAAAAGTTTAGAACACAAAAATTTACTTTCTTTTTCAGCTCAAGGTCAGGCACGAATAGCTGAAGCAATTTAAGTAGAGAATGTATTTTAAAATGGAAGGCACAAATATGAAATGCAGATGATGCAAAGTAGAAATATTAGTTGTCAAAATATGAAATATCTTCAAGCGGAACCAATAAAATTAAAATATCTCAAGAAAAGAAAGAAGTAATGAATCAACATCTGAATAACAATATATAATATACATTTTTTTTGTTGCCACAAATTATGGCATGCGTAAGGCTTTGAGATATATAGACCGAACAATGTCAGCCATTTTTCATTTCTTAACGTTGTATCATCCAAAATTCTTGGCTTGATGTCCACAGTCTTCGAATTGATTGTCACCTAAAATACATCAAATATATAATTCAGAAATGTATATTGATAAAGAAAACCAATTACAACACAAAATTTGAGATGAACCATGCTACCCATTGGAATAGTTGAAGTATTCTATAAGATGAATTAAAATTAGCAAATAAATGTCCAAAAATATTTGATCTAGTGCTTAGAAATATTTTGTCAAACAGTTGATGTTCATCTGTCATCTTCCATTCACTACTAAACCTTTTGATCAAAATAGTGTAGGTAACCATAGTCATCATGAACAGATATTGTAACCATATTCAAGTTCCAGGTAGTCGTAGAGGATAGGGAGCTCGGGAATGGCCGGGCTTCTCTTGATCGGGCTCACATCCAGAAGGGGAGAGGAGAAGAACGAAGTGAAGCTGGAAGGAGGAGGATAAGAGAAACAGTAGTCGTACCTATTACTCGCCTACAAGTGCTTCTTTTTATCCCAACTTTGATGACATCGATAAATTCCGCCTCTACGACAAAGTAGAATAAAATGGTGAAGGAGAGAGCTCGTTGTGGAAGGTTGGATGGACTGGAGTGGAGTTTTACCTATATAACAGTACTAAAGTATGGACAGAATTTTACATAAATATAAAAAAAAATTGTTGGCTGGGGTGGTTGACTGGGCTGAAGCCCACCCAAGCCAACCAATAGATCCGCCCTTGACTGCAGTAGTGCCAAGTGATTGGCAAGTGTGTTCGTGTGAGTGTAATGTTGTGCACTGTCATGTATATCGAGTAAGAGAGTATGGATGGGGGGAACTAAAATCTGAGAATATGAGTGTGAGATGTGTAGGTTTTCGGAGTGAACAAATAAATATGTGTAAGGGTTAGTGTTTAGGTATATGTCTAAATAGGTATTCTAGAGGTTAATAGTTCAGGTGTGGGTATAACAAATATGAAGTGTTCATGAGATGTTTAGGTGTGGGTATAACAAATATGAAGTGTTCATGAGATGTGTTGTATGTGGATGTGAGAGTGTCGGTAAGTTAAGAAATTAATTGGAGAGTGTATGCCAATGAAGCAATGTAGGGGATTACCAATGTGTGTATCAGATTTCATAGTGTATGTGTCCTATAGTGAACCTGGGAAGTATTGTACAAGTGTTTACCAAAGGTTGGTCTCTTAGTGTCATAGGTGGGATGTGAGTATAGGTGTCATAGAGTGTCAATACAGGTGTCCTTGAGTAAGTTTAATGCTAGTATATTAGTACATAATGGGTAGTGAACAAGGTATTTATAACTATATATCTATATAACTTAGAAGCCTAGTAGTGTCAAGTATAAGCAATATAAGTAGTGTTTGGTATATTAGTAACTCAAGTGGGTGTTGGGCAATATATATATATATATATATATATATATATATATATATATATATATATATATATATATATATATATATAGTTAAATGATACCTGGAATACTCATACCTATTAAGATATAACTGGGAGACCTATAATTAGCTTGATATTAACTAGTATGACAACATAGACTAACCAAATAGGTATTTGTTAACCCAAATTTAGGTATTGATCTAGTTTTATCTAATTGACCTAGGATTGACCTAGAAATCTAGATTAGGATTAATTAAGCATGTTTATGATTTCAATTCACCTATTTGACATAAAAATTCATATATAGGTCTTCGAGGCCCCGTTTCAGGTATTGTTTGGTATTTTCAGCATAGCACCACAGGCGAGTACATTATCTAATAGTTTTTTCTATTTGGTAATGTAACACCCTGTTCCGCTCAAGCGGACTGCCGTCTCAAACGGCAAAAATACAACTGTCCCGACCCGCTTTGCCTCAAACGAGAAGCAAAGGATATCCAGACTTGTCCCTACAGGAATCCGGCTTAGGCTTTCAGAGGCTCGCTCAGGCGTATCGCTCTACCGAGGTGAATCATCGCTAAGGTGGGTGGCTACGGTGAACTTGTCTTTGCTTAGCCAGCACACATAAAATCTGGAATGTTTATGCTAGTCGCTAGGTGATTCACCCCCTGTATGCTAATAAATCCAACGCACCTAGCTAAGGAAATAATCCCAACTTGTATTGCTTATGCTAGAACATGAAAATTGAAATACTGCTTATATTCAGACCCTTGCATGCTAAGTCCCTAACGGTTTCTAACTCTCGGTTTACCTTCGGGCCCGAGCAAACGTGCTGCTTATGTTCCATAGAAACGCATGCTTGTCTGCTTATATGTTGCCATATTTTTATCCAAACCCCGGGAGACTACTACGTAGTCGTTCCATGCCTGAATGAACATGCAAGTATCTGGGACCGTTAGGTCACCAAGGCAATTCCCGAACCAGGAAATTCGCACCCTGACTGAATAAATTACTGAATCATAGCTCATGGAGCAAACTACTGAATCAACTGGCCTGGCAAGCACTACTGAATCACTGAATCCTGCCTCAACAAGTTCTGTATATATACTGCATCAAACTCGTTCCATACCGGACTTGTTCAATATATACACATACTGCATCGAACTTGTTCCTGTACCAGACCGAGACCCTGACCTGTATGTCGCGGACAACTCGGAAACGAGACATAGTTCCACGGACTGTCACCGGGGCACTGGGACCGTTTCGATCCGGATGGAACTGCACGGTAGTCTACTGCATCTGGACAGGATGGTCTGCAACCACCACTGCATCTTGTTGCTTTCCATCCTTGTTCAAGACTATAACGAACTGCACGATAGTCTACTACATCTGGACAGGATGGTCTGCAACTACCACTGCATCTTTGTTGCTTTACATCCTTGTTCAAGACTATAACTGGTCCTTTATGGCTATGCCAGTGACTCATGTTCATATAGATAAGGCATCCTCGCTTAGCGGCTATCCGCGTGCGAGTCACTGCATCGCATCAAGAACAACTGAATACCTGAACGATCATGTTAAAACGACCCTCGTATTTGCATATGCTATGCCCCTGAATGCTTATACTTGTCGTGCTTGAATTATAAATGTTTGCCTCAATGTTTGCCTTGGACAGGGAAGGAGATGGTAAGTTGGTAAGTCTCGTCGTGTTTCCTCTCATGTTGCACGGCGCACTGCCCGACACGTTAGGCTATTCAATGCTTGCATGAAACTGATCCTAAGGCAACTAGAAAGACAACTTAATAGTTGTGCACGGAACCTGTTTTACGTGTTTGGATTTGTCGAGCGGGCGAGTAGCTTCCCCACCAGTGCATTCAATATACTGATAATCCACCAGTTTGTATGCAGGGTGCGGGAGAACCTCGTTCGGTGCGGACGCCTCCTTCGTACGTGCTAAGGCATGGAGATCACTCCGAAGCAACGGTGCGTCCGGAACAGAAGCACATATACAAGACATAATGTTGGAACATAGCCCGAACTCGCCTGAACATCGCCTGTACAATCATTCCACAGTTGTAGCCACTTGGCACGCTTTTACTGTTTCAGAGAGAGAGGCTTGAGCGACTTGTAATCTCGGCTATACGCCGCCTGTAACACTTGTTCATATCAATAAAAGAGTTGCTTTACTTCAAACTTGTGTTTTAATGCTTCCGCTATATTTGTCGACTCAGTGAACCTGTTACCAAATCGCTATGCGTTCATGACTCCGCTGCACTCGGACAATCTGTGCGACTCTGTGGCTTAGAACTCTTACCGCCAGCCAATGAATCACGGCCTTGCACGGGTGCGGTTCACGCTCGTGCGGCATCACGCCCGGATGGGTCAAGCGATCGTTCCGCGGGAGCGCTGGCGAGGGTGATTCCCGCCTAGCGGGAACGGCCGATTGCCTGCGGGAGATCGGGGCATGACATGTTAGTATCAGAGCCTGGCTTCTACGCCTTTGGACTTTAATTCGATATCTCTGTTTCGAAAGCTCGTTCGTGGGTTATGTGCACGCTCTCTCTCAATGCCTCGATGGGATATTCCAACAATAAGTCTAAATACTTTCAAAATACATTTTGAATGATATGCTTGCTTGTCTGGTTGTATGCTGCGAGTGGCCTTTGTGCCAACCTGTGCGAACCCTTGAGAGTATCGCTAGTAGCTTGTCCGATTTCACTAACTCTAAGTTTGGTTGAATGCATCTATTCTAGGGACGCCTTGAACTAGTGCACCATCCAAGACTTAAAAAAAAGTGGAACTCGAGTGCTGAGACTTCGCTATCACTAAGCTGGTTGACGTGTTCACGCTAGAGGGGCCCTTCGAAAGTGCGCACGATCCAGTCTAAGCGATATGCTGATTTCGAAGTTTGTGCAAGTGAATATCCAAATGAACAAGTACAACAACTTGTCTAGGATTGCCTCAACCCTAGATTACTGCTTGTCCTTAGTAAGTCTCGAGGACGAGACTTTTTCTAAGTTGGGTAGGATGTAACACCCCGTTCCGCTCAAGCGGACTGCCGTCTCAAACGGCAAAAGTACAACTGTCCCGACCCGCTTTGCCTCAAACGAGAAGCAAAGGATATCCAGACTTGTCCCTATAAGAATCCGGCTTAGGCTTTCAGAGGCTCGCTCAGGCGTATCGCTCTACCGAGGCGAATCATCGCTAAGGTGGGTGGCTACGGTGAACTTGTCTTTGCTTAGCCAGCACACATAAAATCTGGAATGTTTATGCTAGTCGCTAGGTGATTCACCCCCTGCATGCTAATAAATCCAACGCACCTAGCTAAGGGAATAATCCCAACTTGTATTGCTTATGCTAGAACATGAAAATTGAAATACTGCTTATATTCAGACCCTCGCATGCTAAGTCCCTAACGGTTTCTAACTCTCGGTTTACCTTCGGGCCCGAGCAAACGTGCTGCTTATGTTCCATAGAAATGCATGCTTGTCTGCTTATACGTTGCTATATTTTCATCCAAACCCCGGGAGACTACTACGTAGTCGTTTCGTGCATGAATGAACCTGCAAGTATCCGGGACCGTTAGGTCACCAAGGCAATTCCCGAACCAGGGAATTCGCATCCTGACTGAATAAATCACTGAATCACAGCTCATGGAGCAAACTACTGAATCAACTGGCCTGGCAAGCACTACTGAATCACTGAATCCTGCCTCAACAAGTTCTGTATATATACTGTATCAAACTCGTTCCATACCGGACTTGTTCAATATATACACATACTGCATCGAACTTGTTCCTGTACCAGACCGAGACCCTGACCTGCATGTCGCGGACAACTCGGAAATGAGGCATAGTTCCACGGGCTGTCACCGGGGCACTGGGACCGTTCCGATCCGGATGGAACTGCACGATAGTCTACTGCATCTGGACAGGATGGTCTGCAACCACCACTGCATCTTGTTGCTTTCTATCCTTGTTCAAGACTATAACGAACGGCACGATAGTCTACTGCATCTGGACAGGATGGTCTGCAACCACCACTGCATCTTTGTTGCTTTCCATCCTTGTTCAAGACTATAACTGGTCCTTTATGGCTATGACAGCGACTCATGTTCATATAGATAAGTCATCCTTGCTTAGCGGCTATCCGCGTGCGAGTCACTGCATCGCATCAAGAATAACTGAATACCTGAACGATCATTTTAAAATGACCCTCGTGTTTGCATATGCTATGCCCCTGAATGCTTATACTTGTCGTGCTTGAATTAACAATGTTTGCCTCAATGTTTGCCTTGGACAGGGAAGGAGATGGTAAGTTGGTAAGTCTCGCCGTGTTTTCTCTCATGTTGCACGGCGCACTGCCCGACACGTTAGGCTATTCAATGCTTGCATGAAACTGATCCTAAGGCAACTAGAAAGACAACTTAATAGTTGTGCACGAAACCTGTTTTACGTGTTTGGATTTGTCAAGCGGGCGAGTAGCTTCCCCACCAGTGCATTCAATGTACTGATAATCCACCAGTTTGTATGCAGGGTGCGGGAGAACCTCGTTCGGTGTGGACGCCTCCTTCGTATGTGCTAAGGCGTGAAGATCACTCCGAAGCAACGGTGCGTCCGGAACAGAAGCACATATACAAGACATAATGTTGGAACATAGCCCGAACTCGCCTGAACATCGCCTGTACAATCATTCCACAGTTGTAGCCACTTGGCACGTTTTTACTGTTTTAGAGAGAGAGGCTTGAGCGACTTGTAATCTCGGCTATACGCCGCCTGTAACACTTGTTCATATCAATAAAAGAGTTGCTTTACTTCAAACTTGTGTTTCAATGCTTCCGCTATATTTGTCGACTCAGTGAACCTGTTACCAAATCGCTATGCGTTCATGACTCCGCTGCACTCGGACAATCTGTGCGACTCTGTGGCTTAGAACTCTTACCGCCAGCCAATGAATCACGGCCTTGCACGGGCGCAGTTCACGCTCGTACGGCATCACGTCCGGATGGGTCAAGCGATCGTTCCGCGGGAGCGTTGGCGAGGGTGATTCCCGCCTAGCGGGAACGGCCGATTGCCTGCGGGAGATCGGGGCGTGACAGGTAATTACTAAGATTCTTATTTATAGTATTGTTTTACTTGATTATTGACAAGATGGATATACATATTTGTATTATATGGATTCACCTTCATGAGATACGTGCATCATACTTGTCTGGCCAATATCAGGACTCTTTTACTGGCATCACATCAGGACTCATTTACTGGCATCACTTACATTTATCTGGCTGACCTTGTATTTGATCTACGTGACGGGACTTGGATTCATTTGTACTAGTCAGACGGAGAAATACCATAATAGACATATAAATATTCCCAAATCTGGAACTACCCCCTTCTGGTCTAATCTGGAGCGATAACAGTCGCACACCTCATGTGCGATGAGCCATATTTATCCTTACCCGTTTACATGTCGAAAGTGGTATTTCAACACACTTAGATAGGTACAATTTTAATTATTTTATTCCATATCTGATGGTTATATGTTATTCCTGATTATATTACTGGTTTTACTCTATACTTGCTGGTTTTACTCTATACTTTCTGGTTTTGCTCTATATTTTCTGGATACATGTCGTACCTATTTTTGCTACTGCTCTCACTTATTTAACTTGTCTTTACTTATATACTTACCTATTCACCCTAATTACTTTCCATGTTTCTATACTTATCTACTTACTATATTTTCGTACCATAATTTATTGCTTATTTGCTCATCATGTATTACTTTATTATTACTGTTTTATAGTATTTTTTATTTTATTGGAACTGCTATTATAGTTGTACTCGTTCCATCCTGAATGGATAATATTTTAAGAATTTGTTGTGCTCTACGATCTTGGACTTTAGAGTGATGCTATAGTTATGACTGCTATTGCATTATGGCCGTAAGATAACATTTATAGAGATCTAGACTAGTATTTCGTATTATATATCATGTTCTAGTTTCATTTCCTTTAGATTATTGTTTGGATTATCTTATGCATTTTTCTTTAGAATATTATGATTGAGTACATGATAGAACCAGTTGTATTAGTATGAATCTCATTGAGGTCTAGACAGCGTTTTATCGCTGATGTTGCAGCATAGGCTGGACGTACCACATACTCGTGTCACAATCATCCGGGTGCGGGTCGTGACATATTTTTATGGTGGCCCATGCACGTCTCGTCTTCACAATTAGTGCAATATCGTGGTAGTACTGTAACTTAGTCGTACTGTTGCGAACCTGCAATAAAATAGTATTGATGGATTATAAGAAGTATGGTACTCAATCACATATTAGGTATTCTTGGAAGATTTATGTGATAACCCTTGAGAATCTTACTATAAACTGTATTACAAAATATGTTTCCACTTATTTTCGTTCACCTTCACATGTTCGTTGTTGAATTTAATTCTTGTATCGAGATAAATTTTATGGACTATATTAAGGTACATTCTGATAATGTATTTGGATGAGAACAGTGAGAAAGGTAACCGTCTGTCTACTTTAGTTATGAAATCTAGAGTTTATCGTAGCCATACTAGCTGACGTGACGAAGTCATAGAGATCTGATTTTGGTTACACTTATCTTGGTTATAAAATTTAGAGTTCTCGCAACCATGCTAGCTGGCAAGGGGAGAATTTTAGATAACATGATTATAGAGGTATATACCTTAGTTATGGACTCTATAGTTTATCGTAACTATGTTACTGCGTGGCAAGAATTCTGGTTAACATAATTTTGGATAGATACATATGATTATCAAATTGTATCTTAAATTGGTTCCTAACATAACATCTTTATCATTCAACCTTGTTATCATAGAATTTTGTTCCATCATTCTTACTAGCTTAGGATAGAGATATCTTTAGTTCCTCTAGTTAGCTCTTAATAGAGCTTCACCTTCATTAGTTCATGAGACAGCTTCTTTGGATAGTATAGTAGTTTGGTAACTTGCAGATATATTTTAAGTTGAGTATCAATATTGATTATTGGGAGTGTATATAGTGGGTCTGTGAGTGGTTCCTAGTTGGGTAGGTGAGCATTAGGTATCGGTGTATAAGCCTAGAAGTAACTCATAGTGTAGTACCATTTTTAACAATAGTTCTAAGGTAGGTGTCAGAGTATAGTTAGTAGCTGGTATCCTAGAGTATTAAGTTCATGTGACTAGTATACTTATAGAGTTAGTGTTTGTATACCAAGGGTACCTATAGAGTGCAAGTGTCCAAGGTGTATTAGGATTGGTGAGTAAAAAGTGATAGATATATGGTATCAGTTTAGTATCAATGAGTATTATTGTGGACGATAGTATCAGCTAGGTATACTAGTATATAAGGGAGTATCATGGGGGTATGAGTGCAGGTGTTCCAGGCAGTGAGAAAATAGGGGTCCAACTAGGCCACCTGTGGTACAGCAAATTATCCCGCACCAGTAGAGGGAGACACCCTAGCACGACATGGCTTTTGCGATGACGGTCGAGAGGATCGATGCTACCTTTTTGGGTTAGCAGGTTATGTTCATGTCCTCTCCTTCCCTTTTTTTTCCAATTATTGATCTGTTTGATTCTTTAGTACCTTATAGTTGCATCAGTGATGGTTGTGCTAGTGTATTATTAAACCCTTGATAGAGAATGATAGAATCATGACTAGTAGGATTATAACCATGCATATTTGAATGCTTTTTTTAATAGAATTGTATGTTGTATGATTTTAGATAAAACTTTCTTAAACCATGCGTAAAGGGTTTTTTTTAACATAGTGAGGATTATGATGAATAGGTTATGACCAATTAGAAGAAAGGAGAAGAGATGTTTGAGGGATAACCCTATATTTTAACCCATGAGATATTCTTTCCTTTCGTGCCTACTTCCATATTAAATTTCGAGGACGAAATTTTTCTAGGGGAGTAGGATTTGTAACCATCACTTTCACTTATAGGAATTTTTTTTTTGTCATTTCATAATTGGCTATAATTATATAGCTATATTTAATTTGTGTTAGTTGAAATTATTGGTGTAGTTAGTATGTTATCTAATTAAATTTATTAAGTGTTAGTTAGTGATAACTATTGTTAGTCATGACTCTAGTTAATTAGAGTTTATTAGTTAGTGTTATGGATAGAATATTTCCCCTATTTAAAGTAGATACCCTTTTATTATTAAAAATATTTCATTCATGACAACTCTATTAGGCATAATTAGATAATGGAGAGGGGCATTATGGACATTTCAAATTAACCATTACCCTACTATAAGAGGCAAACTCTAATTAGGGTTCTAATCTATTTATTCATTTATATCATTAACCTCCTTCTTCCCAAATTCTTTCTTCTCTAATTTTTCCAAATTCCTACCAAATTTCTCAACTAAAAACACCCATTCCCATTCATTTCAACTCCTGTGGAGGCTTAGAAGCTTTGGAGTACAAGAGGACCCATTAGAGAGGAGCTAGCTATGAGGGATTGTGTCTACTTCATTGCTTGTGTCCATTTGGAGGAGTTTCATTGGGATTCAACTTCCAATAGATATAATTTCTATTCCTACATCACTTTCTATGTTAGATTGTCATTTTGAGCCTCTAGGAACCCACCCATGGCTAGGTACAACCCAATAGGGGATGAATTAAGGAGTAAAGGTCTCAAATTTGATAGTTCTGGTATTTTGTGGCCAATTTAGTGTAGCTACAAATTTATGACCACTAAGTGTTTGTCATTTGTTCCAATGAAGTTTTAGGAGTCTAATTGAGTGTATGTTGTGTCATTGTGTCCATAAATGGATACATAGAGACGGTATCATGATACGCAAGGTTAGTATTAGTCTTTCCATTATATTGGTGTCCCATTAGTGTCCATTTCTCCATATTATTTTAGATCTATTATTATTATTATTATTATATATATATATATATATATATATATATATATATATATATATATATATATATCATAGTATGTTTATTGTGGTATTTTATGATGGTTTGGTATTGGTACTTGGTGGTTTGGGAGTGTACCATTGTGTTGAGAGGAGTATCGTAGGGTGATACTTGGGTGTATCATGAGTGCACACCAAGTGTTTGATAATTGGTATTAAGTGTGTGCCATGGTTGTTAGAGATATGTGTGTGGTGTATATATGGACTTGAGAGTGTGCATATTGGTGTGCTTGTGTTAGTGTTAATGATCATGTGTTGTGTTGAGTGGTGTTTAATAGAGGATGACTCATTATGTAAGTATATGTGTTTATTATGTTTGAGTATCCATGTATCATAGAGTTTCCTTGAATATTGGTGTATTAGTGAATAGGGGTAGGATGTGTTTATATGTTGTATCCAGTACGTACTTTATGTTTGGAGTTGGGTTTGTGAGGGAGTAGATATACAATAAATGTAGTATCTGTGTGAGGTTGTGACTTGGATGTGTATGTGTGTTTCACGACCCATACCCGGATGATCAGGCATAAGTACATGGGTACGTCCAGCCTATGTCGTAGCATCGACGGTAAAACACTGTCTAAGTCAATAATACTAGTTATCAATCTCACACAATAATAATCATAACATGTCAATGATATCTCAACTCCATACGAAGGACAAGATGATAATATGTTCAATAATACTCAATAATACTCAATCACAATAATCTATGCGGAAGATAAAAGGCACGATGAGATATAAGCAATAGAAGCCACAAAGTCATAATCTAGAATAGCTACAAATATCTCCAAGTCTTAGAGTCTAACAATAACAATATAAAGTCTAAACAACAATAACATCTCATATGTCTAAAGAGCTATAGACAAATCCAATACAAATGCTAAGTAAATATAACTAAGATATCTGGTGACACCGGCTAGACCTTCCAGTAATCACTCATGAACGACAGGGCCCATGGTTGTTATTCCCTTCTGTGGTCAGTAGTATGTCGGACACCAATCCTCTAAATTAACTGAAAAAATATTATCCAGTCAGGATAGAACGAGTACAACCCAATAGCAGTTTCAAATTAATTGATATGACTATAAATAATAATAGTGAATATAATACAATAAGAGAAAAGCAATGAACATATATCATAGTATGACAGAAAAGAGAGAGAGGTAGTCTAGAGCAATAAGGCAATATCAGTACACAATGGAATGGAAAAAAAAGTAGAAATGATATTACACTAAGTGTTTTGAAATACTAGTTAGATATGTGATCGGTTTGGGTTAATAATTGTCTACTATCATGGAGTAACACAATCATATGTATGATTGGCTGTTGTTTATAGAGTGACTCAATCATACGTGGAGGGTATGATTGGCTGTCGTCTACGGGGTAACACAATCATACGGAGAGTGTATGATTGGCTATTATCTACATTATACAATACATTATATAAGGTTCTTGATCACATATCCATCTAGCACTTTCCCCGCCCCGACTAATACAATAGATCCAAATCACGATACGGTAATCATTATGCACGGTCTACAATACAAGCACGATGATCACGATCCATATAATCACGATAAATATCAAGGTAATCACTGAGGAGTAATATCTCATGATAGGGATCAAAGTATATCAATCTGTATACCATCGTGTCAAGAATCAGGTAAAATATTACTAAGTACTTGTATTATAGTAATTATTAAATAATAAAAACTATCAGAGAATGTACTCACCTATGATCCAGACCAATGAATGTTAAACTGTGTTCAAACTGGTGTCATACTGACCTATATAGGAAATTCTATGTCAATGTAGTGTTGGGGATCATAAATAAGTCTTAAATAGATTAAAACCATATTTCTAGGTCAAAATTAGGTCATACTAGTCAAATTAGGTCAAACTAGGTTAATACATTGATTCTAGGTTCAAAGCTAGCTCCTAAGTTGGTTACATGACTAAACTAGCTAATACTAGGTGATACTAGGCTATACCTAAATTTTTTGGTCCATACCTTGAAGGTATTAGCTATGCTAGATAATATTACTAAATACATATCTATAACTCATAAATACACTAGTAGTATCTAGTATTACCTTAGTCTCTAAATTGGTTTCTACCCGTTACCTTAGCTTATAATCACTTACCTTACATTACCTTGCTTTCTCAATAACTTTACACTTAACAATTAGTACTAAATACCTTAGCTAGGATACCTTACCTAGTATTTAAACCAAAATCTCTACCTATTACCAATACCTTAGTATAAAGGTTACCTACTTGCTATACCTCAGCGCAATACCTCACTTGCATTTACACTTAACCATACTCAATACACTAACACTCAACTAAACTTAACACTCAAGAGACTCACTAAAATACACAATACCTCACTTACATCTCAGTATACCCCATTCCTCACTCAAGACACTCTCTACCCACACAGGTTCTGCACATAGGGCACCAAGTCAACAACACTCTCCAACATACACACACAAGTATCACTGGACGCTGGCATACTCACTGAACTCTTCACAGACATTGGACTCTCCTCTACCAATATACACTGGTTTCAAACCCCTTACCTTACCTGGAACACCCTAATACACTGCCACATACCCAATAATATAATGCATATCAACCCATAGGTACACTTGATACACACTATACTCATATCACATGGATACCCATCTTCCTCCAATTTTAACTGTGTTTCAACTCACTATCACACTTCATACACAATTCAATACCTCTCATGACACCCTTATCTTTGTTTCCCTTATATACAGAAATCCTTGCAGACCCGACCTGTTGCAGTTGCATAAATGATCCTCATTGTGTGCATCCAACCACACACACTCTCCAAATTCCCAGGTGCAGGGTACTGCAACCCCCCCCCCCCCCCCCGAAGCTCCTCTGCATGAATATTGTTAGCTGCTGCTACCTCAATTATATGGCAATGCACTTCACATTTGCCACTGCTACCACATCAATTATAGTTGCAACCCTCGATCCATCAGTACACACCCCTAGAACTCCTCCATCCCTAGGCCTGTAGACCCACGAGAACTGCACTGGTGATTGCAGTTCATCACAACAAGCTTGGAATCCTTCCAGCAGTTGCCTCTCCTTCACCTATCACTTCCTGCAGTGTACCTTCACTTTCACTTTTGACAGTGCATTACCCTCACCTGAACTAACTGTCCAGTATGGAACACAGCAAATGATTATTGTGTTGATGTAGCAATGCACCACTGCTCCTGGTGCTACTGCCTACAAACTTCGGTCCCTTGTACACACAGGTAAGCACACTTTATATTGTACCCAATGATACATGTGTCAGGTATCCTGATACAACAGACATGTATCATCCATACTTCACTTATACTCATGTTATCCCTCAATAAACACCCATCTCTCACACCCATATACCCACAGAGAAGCACCAACATGTCCCAATACTCATTCCTTAATAGATACTCAACGAAATCCCCATTCTCCCTCACAAGAGTCTCATCACTAACAACCCCAAACCAATATATATACACGCTAATGTGTCAACTCTTATATATATATATATATATATATATATATATATATGAGCTCAACTCAAACTACAAATAAAACACTTGGTGTGCGTTTGTTATACGCATGCGTATCACCCCCGATACGCGTGATACGTGATACGCGTGATACGTACCACAAATCACCAAGATACTCTCTTCCAAGCTCAAGCAACAAAACCAGATCACCAAATATAGTATGTATAACATATATAATAGTTATTTAAATAAAAAATATATAATTTGGCATGCTAGAGCCCAATACACATAAAAATACTCCTCCTACGACTCCGTATCACGATGTATCGTGATACACACTTCTCGTATCCAATTGTGGACACGTACACACTTGTAAATCATGAATTACACTCTAAAATTATTGAAAAAATATTCCTACAAATACTTAATAGTCTAAATTCAGATTTTTTTTTCTAATTTGGCTACAAAAATCAATGTAACTATCACAATAGGCCCCATAAGAACCTAGTTCTTCCTTCTATGGGTAGTCCTTAGCCATGGAAGGGTTCATAGGGGTCTAATACTATAAAGTAATTATGAAATTGAAGAAAAATAGGGATTATACCTATTGGGAGTCAAATCCAAATAAAACTCCTTCGGGTGGACACGAAATGGATACAAGCTCCTAGAATCTTCTCTCCAAGTTGTGGTCCTTGAAATCCAAGCTCCTAGGTCTCCTTGATGATAAATATGAGTAGGAAATAAGGGAAAATTGAATGGAATTGGAGGGGGGTTGGTCTCAATTTGGGGAAAAACTAATTTGGGGATGAATGAACTAATTAATGAAGAGGAGAGAGACTCTCCCTTCCAATATAGGGCCTGCCCCACTCCCCCTCTCTTTGGTCAATGCAAATAGTCCATTATACCCCTATTAGTTTGTCATGTAGGGTTAATTAATTATGGAAAATAGTTCAAATCCTAATGAGAAGAATATTCTATTCATTCTCCTTAATCTAATGAGTCAAACCATGACTAATCTAATTAATTGAACCAATGGTCATGTCAACTCTAGTTGGGTCCACTTGGGCTCACTAACACTAAGTCTAATTAATAGGCTAACTCACTAACCAACTAATAACATAGTTTAACTAGCACACAACCAATACATACAATAATAAATATTATTATCACTAATAAAATTCTTAAACAACTATTGAAATAACAAAAATACCATTCTCTCAGAATTAGGTAGTTATAGTGTGTGCACTAAGTTGTGCAACTTGTGAGTTATGAAGTGTATTGGAGGCAATGAGCAAGAGAGTGGAGGATATTTTGCAGCAAGGTACCACTGCAGATGAAGTAACATCAAGGTATTATTTATGTTGCTGTGCAGAACAAGGTACCTTGTTACATTTGACTGCGCTGCAGTTCTATTGTAGGGTTCTGTAACAGCTACTTGCTATTTCATGTTGCAGCAAGTTAATGAACAGTGAGGTCAGATTGCAACAATAGGCAAGGAGGAGGAGATTGGGAGTTCAACCATGCAGTAATCTATTTGCAGACTTGAACAACAATGCTGTAGGGTGCACTACTAAGTTGAGGTAGCAGCTTTGAGCAACAACAACATGGAGGAGACTGCTATAGCATAGCTTGTTGCGGCAGTGTGGGCACTCAGGATAGTGCAAATTCTGCAGTGTTGTAATGTATAACAACTGCAGTAGTGCCAAGTGATTGAGAAGTGTGTTCGAGTGAGTGTAGTGTTGTGCACTGTCATGTACATCGAGTAATAGAGTATAGATGGGGGAACTAAAATCTGAGAATAAGAGTGTGAGGATATGTGTAGGTTTTGGAGTGAACAAATAAATATGTATAAGGGTTAGTGTCTAGGAATATGTTTAGATAGGTATTCTAGAGGTGAGCAGTTTGGGTATGTGTATCACAAATATCAAGTGTTCATGAGATGTTTAGTTATAGGTATCACAAATATCAAGTGTTCATGATATGTGTTGTATGTGAATGTGAGAGTGCGGGTAAGTTAGGATATTAGTTGGAGAGTGTGTGCCAGTAAAGCAATGTAGGGGATTACCTGTGCGTATCAGATTTCATAGTGTATGTGTGTGTCCTATAGTAAACCTGGGAAGTATAGCACAAGTGTTTACCAAGGGTTGGTGTCTTAATGTCATAGGTGGGATGTGAGTATAGGTGTCATAGAGTGTCAATACATGTCCTTGAGTAAGTTTAGTGCTAGTATATTAGTACATAATGGGTAATGCGTAGTGAACATGGTATTTGTAACCATATATCTATATAACTTAGAAGCCTAGTAGTGTCAAGCGTAAGCAATATAAGTAGTGTTTGGTGTATCAGTTACTCAAGTGGATGTTAGGCAATATATATATATATATATATATATATATATATATATATATATATATATATCATGAGTTAGTATTTTGGTTATAGGGTAAGTGTCAAAGTAAAGTGTAAGGTATTAAGTTGGGATATTATAGTATTAGGATATTATATATATATATATAGTTAAATAATACCTAGAATACTTATACCTATAAGAGGTGACTGGAAGACCTAGAATTAGCCTGATATTAACTAGTATGACAACATAGACCAACGAAATAGATATTTGTGAACCCAAATTTATGTATTGACCCAATTTTATCTGATTGACCTAGTTTTACCCGATTGACCTAGAATTGACCTAAAAATCCAGATTATGGTTAATTAAGCATGTTTATGATTCAAATTCACCAATTTGACATGGAAATTCATATATAGGTCTTTGAGGCCCCGATTCAGGCACTGTTTGGTATTTTCAGCACATGACCACATGTGAGTACTTTCTCTAAATTTTTTTATTTGATAATTACTATGATTCATATTTATAGTATTATTTTACTTGATTTCTACCATGATAGATACATGGATTAGTATTATATAGATTCACCTTCATGAGATACGTATATCATACTTGTTTGGCCTATATTAGGACTCTTTTACTGGCATAAGATTAGGACACTTACTGGCATCACTTATAATTATTTGGATGGACTTTTATTTGATCTACGTATCGGGACTTGGATTCATTGTACTAGTCGGATGGAAAAATATCTTAGTAGACATGTAAACATTCATAAATCTGGAACCACCCTCTTCTGGTCTAATCTGAAAAGATAGCAGTCGCACACTATACGTACGATAAGCCGTATTTACCCTTAGCCATTTACATATTAAAATAGTATTTTAACACACTAAGATAGGTACAGTTTTACTTGTTTCATTCCATATTTGCTGGTTAAATTTTATACCTGATTATATTACTGGTTTTACTCTATACTTGCTGGTTTCACTCTATACTTTCTGGTTTTATTCTATACTTGCTGGATATATGTCGTACCTACTTCTGCTACTACTCTCACTTATATAACTTGTCTTTACTGCCATACTCACCTGTTCACCCTACTTACTTTCCATGTTTCTATACTTATCTATTTACTCTATTTTCGTACCATGATTCACTGCTTATCTGCTCATGTATTATTTTACTATTACTGTTTTATAATCTTTATTATTTTATTGAAACTGATATTTTAGTTGTACACGTTCTATCTGACTGGATAATATTTTAGAATTTGTTGTGCTCTACGATCCTGGACTTCAGAATAATGCTATAGTGAGGACTGCTCTTGCACTGTGGATCGTCATGTGATATTTGTAGAGATCTAGACAAGTGTTTCTTATTCCATATAATGTTCTAGTTTTATTTCCTTTAGATTATTGTTTGAATTATCTTCCTTATTCATTCTTCATTTAGAATATTGTGATTGAGTACATGATAAAACTAGTTGTGTTAGTATGAATCCCATTGAGGTCCATATCATATCATCCCTAGATAGTCTTCCATCAACAGCGTTCGTGACAACCAACGACGCATGCTTTTGGGGAGCTGTCGGCGCAACCCCTTGAGCACACATGTCTCAGGATACTTTGGGTTTCCTTGAACCAGCGTCCTTAGGTGTATAGTACAGGGAGTCCAAGTAGGGACCATAAGAATCCTTATGTGAAGCAACATTGTCCATAGGGAGCTTCATGCGCCTTTGTTTAGGTATCGCGCATCTTTATTGGTTCGAACCGCACAGTGGGTGTACTCCTTGGGACTTGGCGCTGTCTTTCTTAAGAGCAAAGATGGAGACAGGATGTGTGCCAACTTTATATGCATCTGCGGTAAAGGTTGGTAGTGCTTATGGAATAGAGTTCGGGTTTGGTGCAGCGGCTTTGGCAACACAAATCTTACGATCTTTGTGAGGTCTTGCGGGCCTCATTGTAAAATTTGACTTATTAGCGGGATATATGTCAACCGTATGCGTCACGACCCGTACCCGGTTTAGGGGCACGAGTGCGTGGGTACGTCCAGCCTACGCCGCAGCATCGGCGGTAGAACGCTGTCTAGGTCAAGTACTATCTAAACAATTTTCACGCTAGTATCCAACTCCATAAGGAGACTCGGATAACACAAAAAATTAACAACATACTCAATCACAACTACAGCACGATAGGAATTTGAAGAAATAAAGAATACAACACAAGTCTAATGACGAAATAATCATACCTGTAATCTGTAACATCCAATCCCCAAGTGTATCAGAAACCAGTCTACTAAGGTCACAGTCTAGAAAAATATTTTCCAGTCAGGAAGGAGCAAAGTACATCTCTAAATAGCAGTTCTATATTAATGACATAAACTATGTAGCAGTTCTAGATGGAAATATACCAGATGCATGTATAGGTACGAGAAATGTACAATGAAAGAAATACTGGAAATACTGTAAGTAAATGCAGGAAAAGAAACAATATGTCAATGAGCAAGAAACCTATAACTAAGTGTGTGAGTACTAGCTTTAACATGTGATCGGCTTGAGAACTTGATCTGGCTGGTTACATGCGATTAGCTATGATTCATGAAGGTCAGGCTAACCGTTGGTTAGCTATGATGCATGTATAGGTCAGGCTAATCACACGTAACAGCTATGAAGCATGGAGATGGTCAGGCCGCACCCGACGTGAGATGTGGGGTGAGCTATGATGCATGAAAAGTGGGGTATGATCACATATCTACACTAAAATACTCTCCAACCCCCGACTGGTATAGTAGATCTAATCATGGTACGCTATGGCACAGGATTCCCTAGGAAGGTAGCAAATCTCCCCGGGAATCAGTGTCTGTACATGCACAAGATAACAAAAAAAATAAGTCTTGTACAAGCTACACCATGAATAAGGAATAACATCTCATGACGAGATCCGTGTATACCAATCCGTGTAACCAGCGTGCCAAGAGCATGGATATTTATACTAGATACAGTGAACATAGGAAATATCATAAATTAGAAACTAATCAGAGAATGTACTCGCCTTGGGTCCTTAGCTGGTAATTATTGATGTCCTGTTCCAGAGTATCCCCTGGGTAAACCAACAGGCCTATAACATATCACAAGCAAACCCACATTTGTATCAGATGCTACACTAACACAGTCTAAAAATACTGAGTTCGGGACTTCTCTAGGTATGATACCGGTCACCTAGGATCACTTAGTAGGGATACGTAAAACACATTACACTTATTAATACTTACAATATTTATACATGCACCAATTTAAATGTATTTATAATATATATATATATATGCCTTTTAAATACATATCTGATTTATGCTAGTTGAACATTATATATGTATACTCATACATATGCTAACAATATATTTTTTTAAAAATATATATATATATTGTCAATGTTATTATTAAAATATATACTAATACTAGTACATCACATTAAATACAAATATAATACATTAATTGTATGTACAAGATATATATATACATTTATACTAATTATACATATTTGAAAATATATTAAGTACATATATATATACAAAATATATACATATACTAAACATTATATATTTTTATACCAAAATACCTACATATATAAATATATACTAATACTAGTACATCACATTAAATACAAATACAATACATTAATTGTATGTACAAGATATATATATACATTTATACTAATTATACATATTTGAAAATATATTAAGTACATATATATATACAAAATATATACATATACTAAACATTATATATTTTTATACCAAAATACCTACATATATATATTAAAGGGAATACACATATACATATTATACTATACCAATTGAACAATAAGGACATATATATATATATATATATATATATATATATATATATATATATATATATATATATATATATATATATATATATCAAAATAGTACGTATACTATGATATTTTATATACCAAAATACGTATTTGCATATATATATCAATCAACGTTATATATATAACTAATCAAAGAATGCATATAATGCCACCCTCCTCAAGGTGATCCCAATGAAATAGCAGTTAGTTCCAATGGGTCCGGAGTAGTCCAAAGTACCTAAAGATGATTTAAACTAATTAATAGGTAAATAAATTTTGTTTATAAAGTGATAATAATAATTTAAGAAATATGGTTAGGTTAAATATCTATTGTTATTTCTAGACACTACTCTTCCCATTAGACACAGTCCGCTAGATTACACAATCCCAGCTAAAATATGATTTGCCTGAACACACAAGTGCTCAGTATTTTTCACTCATTCACTCATTCCTCAACCCAACATTTTTATTTCCTACACCATATTCATTGTTGCTTCCTCCTTGTTCATTTAAATATTATATACCTAAATCTAATTCACACATACAAAACCATAAGCAAGAACGTACAAGGTGTGCTCAATCAACCAACAAATTCCTCATATTCGAAATTTAGCACAAGGATCTATTAAGACCTTGACCCAGTATCTCTCTTTCTTTCTCGTGAGATAGTATACTGGTCATGTTTTCTCACAATCATATAAGCTTAAGTTCTTCCTCTGTCCAACTCTAAGAAATATATGTCTAATTGGTCTCAATTTATCTATATATATTAACATTTCCAAATTCAGCTTAAATTTTCCCATATATATATAACAACAACCAGAATGGCCGAAATAAAGTTCATAGTCCTTTTAATCAAAATAGCATTTCAAGACAAGGTGCAGCAGTTCTCATTCTCTTTTTCTTATACCCTTTAATCTAATGACTATAATTAGCCTATATGGAAATCATGACTACCCAATAACTACTGTGAACATTTCTTCCTATGCTATATCAATAATCTTCCACGGAGGAACTTTTTGCACAACTACAGAATGTTTCCACCAAGCAAACAAACCATCTAAATATTTAATAACTAATTGATTAATAATTAACTAACTATTACTTATTAACTAATTATATATACTAACCAAACTACACAAACTAACCTAAATCCCAGACTCTGAATCAAACGAAAGGCGAAGAGGGAAGAAGGAAGAGCTCACCTGGGGGTTTCGTCGTCGGCGCGGTGGGGGTCTCGCCGGGCAGGGCGTCGGCTGTCGAAGCTCGCCTCGGGCGGCGGCGGATCTAAGCCAGATCGGCGGCGAAGCTCGGCTCCGGATCTGAGGCGGCGGCTGTCGAACTCGGCGGTGGCGTCGGCTCCGGGCGACGGCGGTGCTCGGTTCCAGGCGGCGGTCGACGGCTCGACGAGGGTGAGGAGGTCCCAGTCGCCGGCGGCAGTGGAACTCGAGGGTGGCGGCGGATCTGATCTAGGGTTAGGGTCAGGTTTCTGTACGAGTCGGGTTGGTCGTGTCCGAGGCTGGACACGGGGATTCGATGTCGTGTGGTGTGGGGGTGGACGTGTCCGGGGCTGGACACGGGGATGGTGTACTGTGGTGTGGTGGTTGTGTCCAGACGGTGTCGGACACAAAATCTGGTTGTAATATTGTAAATCTGGACACAGGAAATGAATGGATACGGTGGGACACCCGGGGTCGGACCCGAGGCCAATCACGGCTGACACGGTAATGCTGGACACACGGACACGAGCACACAATCAATGGTGATGGCTTGTTGGATTGTGGGGAATTGTGAGGGCTAGCTAGGGTTTCTAGGGAATGGTGTGAATGAGATTTTAAATAGGCAAAGAGGGTGTGGGATGAAGGGTGCGGATTGGCCCAATAATGAATGGCCAGGATTATATAAATGGGTTTTTCATGTGGAAAAAATGAGGGTGTAAATGGGAGACGGTAAACTGGTAAATTAATAGAAAAATATAATTTAAAAAAAAAGTTTTAAGAGGCTTCCGATTAGCTACTAATTAAACTCATTTTCAAAACCCTAGAAAATATGTAATTTATTTATTTACTATCCCAATGGATTTTAAATTTTATTATGAAGAAAACAACTAGTCCTTTAAATAATTTTATCAAACAAATGATTTTATGATTTCAAGCCAATAAACATTTGAAGCTAGAGAAATATAATATTATTATTTATTTATTTATTTTGTAATACATCGACATTTAGGAAAAAAAAAATTTATAAAAGATTTTAAATTACCTTCTAAAATCAAACTTTGCTCAAAACCAAATACAAGAATTCAAGGAGAAAAATATTTTATAAACTGGATATTTAAAATAAATAAAAATCTAATTATTTTTTAAATTAGGAAATCGGAGGTTACAAGTCTACCCACCTTAGAAAATTTCGTCCTCGAAATTTAGGATCCTCAATAACTGCCTTTACTCATCATATCATTTCTATCAAAATTTTAAATTTCAAACCAAATAATCATGAAGTAATTCCATATCGTTATTTCACAACCCCTTCAAAAATTCTATAACATCATATTCCTGAAAATCTTCAAGTTTAAAATCAAATTCAAATTTTTATCATAATCTCCTCCAAATTTAAGTTCGTATCTAAATATTCCAGGATTTTAAGATCCAATCCTCCAATTGAAATCCAATCCATGCATATTTATAAAAATCGAATCCCAAAATTTAAATTTTTACCCACTAATCCATCATCATCTTACTCCTCTAAGTCAAATTCAATTGATGCTCATTCAAATCTAAATTCTTCTCCCGAGAATGGAATTCGACACCATTCCATTAACGATTTTATTTTCCGATTTTCTTTTTCCTCAATTACTCAACGATGCGATACTTTCAGAATCTTCAATGCAATATTCATATTATAAAATTCCAAATTTCTATCTTGCATTCAAATAGATATAATGATAATTCCTTAAATTTCTCAAATTTTTAATAGTTAATTCAATCATATCAAGACCTTCCTAAAATTAATAAATCCTCAAATTTTGCCCTGTGAATTTCTTAACTCTCTATTTAAGTTAATGTTTATCCTCGAATTCCAATCATACTTCGATTTTCGCAAAATCAATGATCCATCAATTCTGTCATATTACTCATTAACTCTTTATTTAAATGAATGCTTATCCTTAAATTTTTAAATCTTCTTGTCCCTTTCGTCCAGTCATAATCTTCTCAAAATCTTTGCTATGGTCTAAACCTCAATGATCGTGGTTTAAAAAAATTCTACCTACAGCCATGCAATTTAAGAAAGAATATATATAGTTCATGCATCTTTTGTCATAGTATTCAGTCTCTGTTAAGGTGTACTACTAGTTATATCCCAATAAGAAAATCATGAATACGAACTACAGTATTAGGAAAATCAATCAATCAAGAGATGGAAACATTAGGAAAAAGAAGAACCTGCTACCATATTACTTGTAGTATCTCCTATCTCTAACATACTCTTAACTCTAGCATATTTACTAACTAACTCCTATTCCTGTACACTGATATCCATATCAACTAATCATTAGTCCACATGACATCCATGATTACATCCTCATTGCATACACCTGTGTATTAATACTTAAATGTGATACCAAGATTCTCTAATATAACCATGGTTCAACAATGCATCCAAGTTTGATACCTCTATCTCTTTAGTACCACACTCTCTGTCGGTTCTCGTTCCTACTACAATTGTCCATATTATTTGTTCTCATCACTCCAGTGCACACCAAGTGTAACACATCATACTAATTACTGTTCTTTCCAATACAACTTTAGATGGATACCCAAGTCAGTATGCAGTGCCATCTCGATCATGCTCAAGTCATCAGATCCTTACACATGTATATCATCTACTCATATATTAATATTAATATTTCTCATCTACCATAAAATTAATCCTCAAAATAATCGTCAAGGTTTAACTTCTCGATCAACTTAAAAATAAATTGCATATACCTCCTCAAAGTCAAATACTCAACATCGGAATAAATTTTAATCACTTCTAAAATCTTTGTAGCCTTGACCATGTTTATTGAATCAGTATTTGAAATCCTCAAAAAAAATTTAATGACACAATCTCATCTCCTCAATAATTCTCAAAGTTTAAAATTCATTTCCACTCTTTTAATTTATAAATCCACAAATTTACATATAAGTGCTCACGGTCTCTAATACTCGAGGTGCACTCAATACCTCTATTGTCTACAACTGTGTACTAAGTTTGTACTGCCCGAATCACTTGCACTATTACCTCCAATGATCAAAGTTATCATCACTTGTATTTTCTTTCATGATTTTCAATTTATCTCAACTGGTATATCATCTAATTATCATCACACAGAGTGCTTACTGTCATTAACGTCATTCTCGACTAATCCTTGATGTAGAATCATTAGCACTCTTGGTATTATATCGCGAGCTTCATTATTGGATCATCTCCTCAAACTTATTAGAACTCATGATTACATGTACCTTCTATAACACTCATGTTTCTTTACTCTCATGGGCATGTATATGGTTCTTCATCTCGATGGTTGTATAGATATTTCCTTTTAACCTTTCATAGTCTGTTACACCAATCTGTGATACGCTTCACCATCTTCATTACCGATTCCGATATTTCTCTACTCATGACACCTCATTATAACTCCTCATGTATATAAATTTCTTTACCTTTAACACACCCGATATCAATCATCAAATTGGACGTTATGCTCCATTAATCCTTAATACTATTCCTTGATGCCTAATTGTTTACATAGATCACTCAAGTGCAAAATCATGATTATCCAGGGCGGGTATGTTATCTCGGATACTAACTCTGAGAACTATCACTGATACTCTATTCTCCCTTCTACTCACAGTCTCTAATGACACTTATCTCAGGACCATTGGTACAAGGTACTATGCTAAGGGCTAACTCTAGATTAAAGCCTACTGCTCACATGTCCAACTAAGAAACACTTACAACTCATAAGTCACACTCAGTCAACTAATACAAGTCACAACCAAAATTGTAAGTCACTAATTATCACACTAACAAGGATCCTTAAGGAAATAAGGCTCAAAAGAACTGGGTTAAGGACTGAAGGTATCTTTACTGCTAGTAAAGAAAAGAAGCAATGGAACAAAGTCCTGGAATAACATAAATAGATAAGTCTTGAGATGATACTTTAAGAACCAATTTAAGATACAACCTGATAATCATACACGTCTATCTGAAATTATGACACTCAGAATCCTCGCCACGCCAGTAAGCATAGATGCGATAAACGACAGGTTCCGTAACTAAGGTATGCAACCCTATAATTATGTCATCTAGAATCCTCGCCACGCCAACCGGTATGGCTGCAAGAAACTCTAAATCTCATAACCAAAGTATGTACATCCAAGTTAGGTTCCTACGTTCTCATCACGACAGCTAATATAGCTGCGATAAACTCTAGGTTCCATAACCAAAGTAGACGTTTTACCTTTCTCACTGTCCTCATCAATATATGTCATCAGATGATACCATAAATTCTAGTCCGTAAAATTCATCTCAATATAAAATCAACTCAACAACGATACCAGGAATTAAAGTTAACAACTGGTCAACAAGAATCAAACTCAATATCAACGAGTGGGGACGGACGGAAACAAGGGCGAAGGAATTAAATTGGAAATTATAATAAGATTCTCATGGGGTCATCCCAGGAAATCTCTCAAGAATTTGTGATTGAGTATCCTCCTCTCATTCTAGTATCCTATGTCCTATTTTCTATAGCAGGCACGCAGCAGTACAACCAAGACGTCACACTACTACGACATCGCACAACTTGCGAAGTCAGACCTGCATGGGCCACCACTAAAATGTGTCATGACCCGTACCCGGTTTAGGGGCACGAGTGCGTGGGTACGTCCAGCCTACGCCGCAGCATCGGCGGTAGAACGCTGTCTAGGTCAAGTACTATCTAAACAATTTTCACGCTAGTATCCAACTCCATAAGGAGACTCAGATAACACAAAAAATTAACAACATACTCAATCACAACTACAGCACGATAGAAATTTGAAGAAATAAAGAATACAACACAAGTCTAATGACGAAATAATCATACCTGCAATCTGTAACATCCAATCCCCAAGTGTATCAGAAACCAGTCTACTAAGGTCACAGTCTGGAAAAATATTTTCCAGTCAGGAAGGAGCAAAGTACATCTCTAAATAGCAGTTCTATATTAATGACATAAACTATGTAGCAGTTCTAGATGGAAATATACCAGATGCATGTATAGGTACGAGAAATGTACAATGAAAGAAATACTGGAAATCCTGTAAGTAAATGCAGGAAAAGAAATAATATGTCAATGAGCAAGAAACCTATGACTAAGTGTGTGAGTACTAGCTTTAACATGTGATCGGCTTGGAAACTTGATCAGGCTGGTTACATGTGATTAGCTATGATTCATGAAGGTCAGGCTAACCGTTGGTTAGCTATGATGCATGTATAGGTCAGGCTAATCACACGTAACAGCTATGAAGCATGGAGATGGTCAGGCCACACCCGACGTGAGATGTGGGGTGAGCTATGATGCATGAAAAGTGGGGTATGTCACATATCTACACTAAAATACTCCCTAACCCCCGACTGGTATAGTAGATCTAATCATGGTACGCTATGGCACGGGATTCCCTAGGAAGGTAGCAAATCTTTCCGGGAATCAGTGTCTGTACATGCACAAGATCACAAGGAAAACAAGTCTTGTATAAGCTACACCATGAATAAGGAATAACATCTCATGACGAGATTCGTGTATACCAATCCGTGTAACCAGCGTGTCAAGAGCATGGATATTTATACTAGATACAGTGAACATAGGAGATATCATAAATTAGAAACTAATCAGAGAATGTACTCGCCTTGGGTCCTTAGCTGGTAATTATTGATGTCCTGTTCCAGAGTATCCCCTGGGTAAACCAACAGTCCTATAACATATCACAAGCAAACCCACATTTGTATCAGATGCTACACTAACACAGTCTAAAAATACTGAGTTCGGGACTTCTCTAGGTATGATACAGGTCACCTAGGATCACTTAGTAGGGATACGTAAAACACATTACACTTATTAATACTTACAATATTTATACATGCACCAATTTAAATGTATTTACAATATATATATATATATATATGCCTTTTAAATACATATCTGATTTATGCTAGTTGAACATTATATATGTATACTCATACATATGCTAACAATATATTTTTTTAAAAATATATATATATATATATTGTCAATGTTATTATTAAAATATATACTAATACTAGTACATCACATTAAATACAAATACAATACATTAATTGTATGTACAAGATATATATATACATTTATACTAATTATACATATTTGAAAATATATTAAGTACATATATATATATACAAAATATATACATATACTAAACATTATATATTTTTATACCAAAATACCTACATATATATATTAAAGGGAATACACATATACATATTATACTATACCAATTGAACAATATGGACATATATATATATATATATATATATATATATATATATATATATATATATATATATATATATATATATATATATATATATATATATATATATATATATATATATATATCAAAATAGTACGTATACTATGATATTTTATATACCAAAATACGTATTTGCATATATATATCAATCAACATTATATATATAACTAATCAAAGAATGCATATAATGCCACCCTCCTCAAGGTGATCCCAATGAAATAGCAGTTAGTTCCAATGGGTCCGGAGTAGTCCAAAGTACCTAAAGATGATTTAAACTAATTAATAGGTAAATAAATTCTGTTTATAAAGTGATAATAATAATTTAAGAAATATGGTTAGGTTAAATATCTATTGTTATTTCTAGACACTACTCTTCCCATTAGACACAGTCCGCTAGATTACACAATCCCAGCTAAAATATGATTTGCCTGAACACACAAGTGCTCAGTATTTTTCACTCATTCACTCATTCCTCAACCCAACATTTTTATTTCCTACACCATATTCATTGTTGCTTCCTCCTTGTTCATTTAAATATTATATACCTAAATCTAATTCACACATACAAAACCATAAGCAAGAACGTACAAGGTGTGCTCAATCAACCAACAAATTCCTCATATTCGAAATTTAGCACAAGGATCTAGTAAGACCTTGACCCAGTATCTCTCTTTCTTTCTCGTGAGATAGTATACTGGTCATGTTTTCTCACAATCATATAAGCTTAAGTTCTTCTTCTGTCCAACTCTAAGAAATATATGTCTAATTGGTCTCAATTTATCTATATATATTAACATTTCCAAATTCAGCTTAAATTTTCCCATATATATATAACAACAACCAGAATGGCCGAAATAAAGTTCATAGTCCTTTTAATCAAAATAGCATTTCAAGACAAGGTGCAACAGTTCTCATTCTCTTTTTCTTATACCCTTTAATCTAATGACTATAATTAGCCTATATGAAAATCATGACTACCTAATAACTACTGTGAACATTTCTTCCTATGCTATATCAATAATCTTCCACGGAGGAACTTTTTGCACAACTACAGAATGTTTCCACCAAGCAAACAAACCATCTAAATATTTAATAACTAATTGATTAATAATTAACTAACTATTACTTATTAACTAATTATATATACTAACCAAACTACACAAACTAACCTAAATCCCAGACTCTGAATCAAACGAAAGGGGAAGAGGGAAGAAGGAAGAGCTCACCTGGGGGTTTCGTCGTCGGTGCGGTGGGGGTCTCGCCGGGCAGGGCGTCGGCTGTCGAAGCTCGCCTCGGGCGGCGGCGGATCTAAGCCAGATCGGCGGCGAAGCTCGGCTCCGGATCTGAGGCGGCGGCTGTCGAACTCGGCGGTGGCGTCGGCTCCGGGCGGCGGCGGTGATTGGTTCCAGGCGGCGGTCGACGGCTCGACGAGGGTGAGGAGGTCCCAGTCGCCGGCGGCAGTGGAACTCGAGGGTGGCGGCGGATCTGATCTAGGGTTAGGGTCAGGTTTCTGTGCGAGTCGGGTGGGTCGTGTCCGAGGCTGGACACGGGGATTCGATGTCGTGTGGTGTGGGGGTGGACGTGTCCGGGGCTGGACACGGGGATGGTGTACTGTGGTGTGGTGGTTGTGTCCAGACGGTGTCGGACACAAAATCTGGTTGTAATATTGTAAATCTGGACACAGGAAATAAATGGATACGGTGGGACACCCGGGGTCGGACCCGAGGCCAATCACGGCTGACACGGTAATGCTGGACACACGGACACGAGCACACAATCAATGGTGATGGCTTGTTGGCTTGTGGGAAATTGTGAGGGCTAGCTAGGGTTTCTAGGGAATGGTGTGAATGAGACTTTAAATAGGCAAAGAGGGTGTGGGATGAAGGGTGCGGATTGGCCCAATAATGAATGGCCAGGATTATATAAATGGGTTTTTCATGTGGAAAAAATGAGGTTGTAAATGGGAGACGGTAAACTGGTAAATTAATAGAAAAATATAATTTAAAAAAAAAGTTTTAAGAGGCTTCCGATTAGCTACTAATTAAACTCATTTTCAAAACCCTAGAAAATATGTAATTTATTTATTTACTATCCCAATAGATTTCAAATTTTATTATGAAGAAAACAACTAGTCCTTTAAATAATTTTATTAAACAAATGATTTTATGATTTCAAGCCAATAAACATTTGAAGCTAGAGAAATATAATATTATTATTTATTTTGTAATACATCGACATTTAGGGAAAAAAAAATTTATAAAAGATTTTAAATTACCATCTAAAATCAAACTTTGCTCAAAACCAAATACAAGAATTCAAGGAGAAAAATATTTTATAAACTGGATATTTAAAATAAATAAAAATCTAATTATTTCGGAAATTAGGAAATCGGAGGTTACAGTATGTGCATCTGCAGCGGGGGTTGACAATGCATCGGCCACCGATTTCGGGTGCGGCGCAGCGGCCTTGGCAGCCCTAATCTTGCCAACCTTTCGAGGTCGTACAGGCCTCATTGGAGAACTCGGCCTATCCAACATATCTTCGACTCCCTGTTGGTCGAAGCGAACAACTAATATCCTCTGGGTCAAATCCAACTTGGCCACGTCGGATTGCGTCACCAGCTTCTTATTGGAGAAGTTCTTCCCTAACAGAGTTGTCATTTTTGTCGATATCAAAAAAAATATACGTTTGGAAAAGTTGAACGAACTTTTGTATTGATTGGGAATTGACAAATAGTATAAAAGATTCTCTAATACGTAGAGTCTAAGTATAATTTAAAAAATCTGGCCAAGTGTGATGGTGAAGATCGAGCATTGCAGCAGCTCATTTACTCCGTTGACGATCCGGGACCAAGGAGGACGATCCGGGACCAAGGAGGTTGACGAGGCTTCAGATGACGCTTCTATCTTCTTCTCCTCTCTCTCTCTCCTTTTCTTTTTCTACGTCCTCCGTTTTTGCATGTGGAAAACGTCCACTATTTATATCCTTGAGAAGGCCTTATGTAGGCACATACGTGAGCGGATTACGTGTTGGTGCATGTCCTCTTGCAGGCGTATGCTATATTACGACTGCCACGTAGCAAGTCAAGATCTGGGGTCGCTGATGCCCATGATACTCATGACACGTGGCATGTCCTATTTTTAATGATTTTGATTGCATCTTGGGAACACTGTTGCTAGGCACATGGAGATCACTAAGGGATAGTAGTGGAGCATGGTACTGCTGGTACATGGGAACACTGGAGAAGTAGTGGCGCATGGCGCTGCTGGCACATGGAATACTGGAGAGTAGTGGCGCATGGTACTGCTGGCACATGGAATACTATTTATGAAGTGGTTGGCACATGGGTCTTGATCACTGCGGCACATGGCTCTTGATTACTTTTTGGCGCATGGTAGAGATTTTCAATGCTTCTACAGACATCTCACTAGTGAAGGCAAATCTGTTTAAATGTAACAGATTTATTATTATTGGATCGAATCTCCCAGAAATTGTTTCCCTTCAAGTACCGACTCCTCATCCAATCTGCCCAAATAGAATCCCCTTGCAAAAATCTCCACATAAGCTTCATACATGCCACTCTTCATACTGTGTGGAGTGGCCTAAGCCGAACCCCACCCTCCTCATGAGGCCGACATATCATATCCTAGGCAATGACATAGATCTCTCCCTTTTATATAAAATATGCACAAATCTTCTCTACTCTCCTGATGGTGGCCGACGACGGCATAATGGATTGAAGCTAGAAAAAATGCAATAGCCGTAATAACTTACCTCACCAACTCAATCCTTCCTCCAAATGACAAGCTCTGAGCCTGTCATCCCTCCACTCTGCACTGAGCATACTCCACCATGCTTTGGCACTCCATGTCCCGAGTATAATTAATAGATAATGGGATCCCAAAATACTTCATAGGAAGTTCCCCACGAGTAACCCAAGCGCAGTTGCACGCGCCTCCTTGTCAGGGCACTGAGAGTTAAAATATACTTTACTCTTATCCCGGTTGAGATGCAGCCGGGTGAGTCTCCCATAGTCCTCCATAATATCTAAGACCATTTCAAGTCCCTCCAACGTGGGCACTATAAAAACCAGCAAGTCATCCGCATATATTATATGAGAAACATGGGGCTGAACTTACTTGAAAAGCAGTACAACCTTCTTATCATGAACAACAACATCCATCATACAAAAGAAATATTCCACCACTAGAGTAAATAAATAAGGAGACAGAGGATTGCCCTGCCGAAGCCCACGGTTGATACTGATGAACCCATGCGACTGTCCATTGATCAGGACAAAAACAATTACCGTCGTGATACACTCCCCAACTCTATCCACCCATCTCGTATCAAATCTCATTGCCAGCATAATTTGGCACACAAAATCCCTGTTCACCATATCGTATGCCTTCAGTAAGTCAAGCTTTATGCAAACCTTCTTCCCCCCAGTATACTGAAACCACGGACCATCTCATTAGCTAGGAGGCTATTCTTTGTAGTGGATCTTTCCTTTATGAAAGTCGTTTGGTTCTTCGAAACCAGCTCCTACATAATCCACTCCATTCGATGACACATCAGGTGAGTAATTAACTTTTATATATGTATATATATAATTACAGCACGCAATAGCCAAAAGTATGCTAATGCAATAACACCCTCCTTCTTTGGAACCAGAGTGATGAACATATGGTTGATCTCCCGCAGCCACCTCCTATTAGCAAAGAAGTCACGAATCACCTCAAGTACCAGCTTCTTTAGATCCCCCTAATGAATTTTGTAAAACTTGCTTCCAAACTTATAGGACCTGGAGCCTTATCCGGATTTGTTGCCATGATAATAGCTTCTACCTCCTCCATCATCACAGGAGCAAACAGAGTATCATTCTCAAGTTGAGTAACAAGTCTCTTGCAAAACAGCCTAGGAATAACTGACAGATAATCACTTTGATTATAAAGATCAGAATAATACATAACCGCTTTCGTTTGAATTATCCCGTTGTGTCGTCACCTCAATACCTTCTTCATCTACAAGCCTGCTAATATGGTTGCAATGCTACCGTGCCCGAACTATATCATAGAAGAACTTCATATACTTATCACCCCTTTCGGCCAAGCACATTTTGCACGTTGAGCCATTTGAATTTCTTCAGTCATACGAAGTGAGCTGACCTCTCAAATCAACTTTAACTATGTTGTAGCCAATTTCGCATCAAGAATATTTGCTTGCAACTTGGACTGAACCTCCTGGAGTTCACTCGGCTTCACCAGAAGGTCTGGCTTTGGTCTGTTGTAGATCCAAACGTGGAAGGTTGCCTTCACCCGCTTCAAATAGGACACAAGTCGGTATTGGGCATTTTTGCACACACCAAACGTAACCCCCATGACTGCCTCAGCATACCCATCTGCCAAATGCCATACATTATAATATCAAAACGGGCGAGCTTTGGCCCTCCCAATATCCATCATACAAATCCTGATGGGAGAGTGGTCACTCGTTCCCGCTGGCAAGTGTTTAATCACCTAATACGACAATTTGTCGAACCAGGCGCTATTGCCAAGAGCCCTATCAAGCTGACACACCACTCTTGACCCCTTGTTATTCCACGTCCAAATGTGTCCCGCTCTTTTAATACATCTTAATCCCGACTACATCATACAATATTGGAAGTCCTGCAAAATAGCACCTTGGACAGTTCAGCCTCGATTTTTTTCCTTGCAATACATCAGAGCATTAGAATCACCCATGAGGAGCAAAGGTAATTTGAAATGCGTTTCCGCCATGACTCTGAGATGAATGATATCCTGCCATAAAACCTTCCTCTGCCTTCTGTCATTATGACTACATACCGCACCCAGAATGAACTTGAGCCCTCCTCTATTAGTAAACACAACCGCTATAAGTTGTTATGACAAATGAATCAGCTGTCCCTCCCAGATTTTAAGGTGCAAAGCCATATCCTTTCCATGTCACACATGACCAGGTTATTCACCGGATCCCAGTTTCCAGGGGTCCGTCTAGGTAAGCATCATTTTCGATTTTATTTTTTGTCTCTAGTAGTGAATTTATGGTGCACTACCCTCTTCATAACACCTCGTTAATCTCCTACCATCTACCAATCAAACACGCCCTCTCGCTATTAGAGACATTAATTAAGATTTATGTCCCAAGATACATCAACAGAACTATCCACATAGTGGGTGGCCTCTAGCTACTTGTAGAATTCGCTTTCCTAAATCAGTTCTAAATCTTGTAAAAAAAATTTATTAAGCAACGAACGTACTAGAAACCCATATATAGTCTCCAATAGATATTTATAGCATTTTAGAATTTTTGGAAATTTATGAGTAATTAAAAATCTAAATAACCTAAATTTCTATAACCTACAAAAATTATTAATAAAGCCATACAAAATTTTATTGCTACCAAACTTTTTGTTTAAAATTAGAAGGCCCATATATATTTTATAGAATTTATTAGGATTTTTTTTTTTAAATATTTTTAGGTATTATTTGGATTTTATTTACTTATAAACTAATTAATAATTAGTTTTCAGGATATTACAAAATCAAAAAAGTAAAAGAAAAAGAAATAAACAAATCCGAAACATCAACACCCTCACCCCAGGGTCCGCTTTTCAGTCACCCGGCCGTGGGAAGCGGGGCCCAGTTGTCGGTCCATGTCCCCTTGTGGGTAATTACTCTGATACGTAATTGGTATGCTGACCGGGTAATTACTTGTCACCCAAGTTACAGGCTGGCAGCTCTTTGTTGACAGTCTGCTGATTAGGCTCCTTAATATGCTGACTAGGCCTTCACTGATACTCTACACTCTGATATAGGCTTTACTGATACTCTGGCAACTCTAGATGAACTTTTGTAGTATTGTAGTATTAATCTTGAGCTGGAGTTCTAGTATGATAGAACCGTGCTCATATCAACCCTGAAGACAGGGTGCTTTATATCTACCACTAGTTCTAGTGGCTACTTCAACTAAATACCATCAGAATCAAGATTTTCTGTGCAACAAATAACCGTCCCAAAACTAGGTGTACTTATTCGACTATTCCTCCATGTTTTTCAAATCTCAACTACTAAAACATATCCAATCAGGCAAAATTAGTTGAGCACATTGCATGTGCTTATCCTCATATCAGCAGTTAACCCAGTCATCATTTTGGAGGCTTGAGATTGTAAGCCCTAAACATGTGATATCCCATATGCCACAAAATGCAACTAATTAAGACAGCAATACCATAGTTTCATAGGCCAAAGTGTTACAAGAAATTTACTAGCTGATGGCTATAAGCAATAAGTAATAACCCGCACGACTTTGCATGGAACTCCCGACCAACATGACTTAATCTCCAATGTGTACACGAAACTGGCTCAAAGCCACATCCAGTTATCTTGGGGTCTTGATAAACTTGAACAGGGAAAGGAGTAACTCGAGTGGGCCGAACGCGGTAATGCTCGTCAGGGGGATCGGAGAGTTAGGCACTCAACCGTCAACCTTCGCTTGTGTGTTCATGGCAAACCTTATGCGTGTTCCTTTGCCCGAGAACAATATCTAGGTCTGTTTTCTTTTTTGCTTAACATCTGAAACTTAGCAACATCCCAGTTGTTCTCAGTGAAACTCACTTTTGCACTGCCTTTGGTTTGGGTATGTTAGATAGAAATTTGTATTGGATCCCTCTTATTGTATAACTCCTAGTATTTTGTTCTTTGTGGCGGCTACAACAATGGTGATGGGAGTCTTGAATTGGTAGTTTCCATGGTGCGCCTGATTCTCTGAACCATCCAATTTAGAGCTATATAGTCCTATTTGTTTCCTATGGAAATGACAATTCTGTTGATTAAGTTACATGTAGTAATTCCTTGAACACTTTAATAACTTTTACTCTTGTAAACATTGTACATCACATCATTTTCAAAGAATAGCTTTCTTCTGAAAATTAGGCTTGGTTTATAGGAATAGTATTGGTATATTATAATGTATTAGGGAATTTTATGTAAGATGGAGGATTGTAAGGCTCTCTCTCTCTCTCTCTCTCTCTCTATATATATATATATATATATATATATATATATATATAGCCAAGATATTATAATAAAATGAGAACTCCAAAATATTCTACCTGCTATCAGAGCACAAACCCTAGCCGACACAAACCCTAGCAGCCAAACCCTTGCCGCCGCCACCACTGCCGCACCGCTCGCCCACTACCACCGCACCGCTCGCCCACCATAGCTGCCACCGTACCGCTCGCCTATCACAACCGTCGCCGCTGCCGCCACCATACTTCTGCCACCACCGTGAAGCCACGACTCCTGCAGAGCCCGCATGAGCCTTCTGCCACAGTTTTCAGCGTCTCCCGTGGGTCATTCCGGACGTTGACATCGAAGGCCTAAATCCGATAGGAGAGATGCATGATCGTGTCTAGGAGAGGACGAAGAGTACGAACGTGAATCGTGGGACGGATGTGAGGTGATCGGAGAAGAGGAGGATCGATGGAGGAGATCATCAAAAAGTTAGACCCTGCGGAGGTCGCAACGTTGATGAAGCTGATGAAACTGTCGGCTGGTGAGAGCGCGACACGAACACCAACGAAGTTGAATCTTTCATCCATCGATCTGAAGCTTGATGGACCGGCCACCTACCTGAGTTGGTCACGATGGGTGAGGAAAACTCTCGCAGGGAAGAACCTGGAGTATTTCTTGTCAGGAGAGAAGACAGAGCCGGATGAGGGCCCGGCAGGACGCGATGAGTGGAAGTCCACTCATATGGTGATATACATTTGGTTTCTCAATTCTTTAGTGCAGTCGATCGCCGCCATAGTGGATAACCTTGAGATGATAAATGACGTGTGGGAGAAGTTGAGGAGGACCTATGATGGTGTGGAAAATAACTTGAGAATTTTTCAGATCAAGGGGGATATCGACGAAACCGTACAGAGAGAGAAGACGGTGCATGAGTATGCCACGGAGTTGGAGTGTCTGTGGTTGGATTACGATCACTCCTCAGATCGGACGTGCTGCGAGGATCTGAAGTGTAAGGAGAGACATGTATGTCTGCACGAGAGGACGATGAAGTTTCTTAAGGGGCTGGCCGCATTGTTTGCTTAGAGGATAGCACTACTTCTAGCACATCCTAAGATTCCTACTCTTGAGGAAGCTATCTCGTCCATGATCCAGGAGGTGACTCGCATCAAGCTGCAGGCAGGGACAGATGATCCTTCTGAAGTAAAGACAGCACTGACGGTTGCTAAATTAGGCGGCACAGGACCTAAGGGAGACCCCCGACAGTGCTACAACTGCTGGGAGGTGGGCCATCTGAGATATACTTGCACCAAATCACCCAAGGAGTGAGATTCAGGTGGTAGACGTGGACAGTTTGGATGACGTGGCCGTGGTCGTAGTCGTGGGGGTCAACGGGGTGGTCGAGGAGGTTATCGGGCGAACTTGCTGGTAGCAGAAGGCGAGGAGGGAACTGATGGCGCCTATATTGAGGAGGATCAGGCACTGCTTGGCATGCTAGAGGTACTCAGGAGAAAGCAGAGAGTGCCAAGCAATGGAGACATGAGGAGTGGGACTGAGGAGGCATCAATCTCAGTCTTCGCCAGAGGCAACGCTGTCATTTATGCCCATCCATCGGAAGGTACTGACGACTCACTCGTCCTTGCATCTATGTTTTTCCTTAAATAGTCGGACTGGATTGTCGATTCGGGTGCGTCTCAACACGTGACAGGGAATGCTAATGAATTTTCTTCCTACACTCACTTAGCATCGGCGGACAACATTCAAACAGCCGATGGTACTTTCCAGCTAGTGGTCCGTAAGGGTACTGTGAATTGTACATGTTCAATAAAATTATCCAATATTTTACATGCTCCTTCTTTTCCAGTCAGTCTTTTGTCCATTAGTTCTATAATCCTCCAACTAAAATGCATCATTTTTTTTTATTTCTATGGTGATCTTCCAGGAGAAGGAGACAGGACGGAGACTTGGGACTGGCACTTGGCATGATGGACTATGGTACCTGGATCAGAAAAGGCTAGATTCAGCATTGGTGTCTATGGCAGAGAGGGTAAGAATGGGAGGACCAAAGATGAGTGTCGAGGATACATTGATACTCCACTACAGGCGGTTGGGGCACTCCTCTTTTAGTCTTTTGAGTAGGTTGTATCCATCTATTTATGAGAAAAAAGAAGAAGAAACTAGTATATGATGCATGTGATTTAGGCAAACTTACTAGGAGCTCATATGTTAGTACGGCCATATGAGCTCTTCTGTTTTGATATTATACATTCTGATGTTTGGGGGCCGTGCGCCATAACTACTATGAATGGTTACAAGTATTTCGTTTCTTTTATTGATTGTTCCTCTCGTGTCACCTGGGTGTATTTGATGATGTTAGAGTTATTTTATTTTGTTATTTATCATATGAGGGTATAATAGTAATTGTGGGAGTATTGCATATTAATATAAATAGACATGAGATGCAACCTAGGGTTTAAGGCCCTTGCAATCTCCTTTCTCATATTCTCTCTTCCCCTACTTCCTCTTCTCCTCTCTATCTCTAAACTTAACTTGGTATCAGAGCATATATTTGTAAGTACTGTACATCCCATCCCCGACAGGGTCGATCGAACTCGGCCGTGAGTTTAACAGGGGTTCGGAGGCGGTAGCCCCTGATTGCAGGGTTCGGGGCGGCAGCCCCAAAAAAAAAATTCGACTGCTTTTCGTCTACTTTTCATGATTCGTCGTTCGTTGTTCGTGGTCGTTCGTGGTTCGTTTATGAGATCTAGGATTTCTACAGATCTCCGTTGGTTATTCGTCGTCGGTTGAGGTTCGTTGTGAGATCTAGGGTTTCAAAGATCTCGTCTTTCTGTTGCATCTGCAAGTATGGTGGGGACCGAATCTTCTAGCGAGGTTAATAGTGGTGGTGGTAGCGGAGGTGGTTCTCCTTTTACTGTTATTCATAATGATGAATTGGGAAAGTCGATTACAGCGGTGAAACTCAATGGTGCGAACTATCTTGCCTGGTCCAAGTCTATCAAAGTGGTGTTAAGGGCGAAGAAGAAGTTAAAGTTTTTGACCGAAGAACCCCTGCCTGAAACGTTCGCTGAGTATGAAGATTGGATGAGTGCAGATGCATACGTTATGTCGTGGTTGTGGCATAGTATGGAACCACATATCGCTGCTAATGTTCAGTGGTATGAATCAAGCAAACAGATTTAGGCATCTCTGAAAGAATCTTATTCGCAGAAGCGAAACGTTGCCCGTATCTATGAGTTGTACAAGTTATTGTTCAATACAAAGCAAAATGGAAAGCCTGTGAATGAATATCTGGCTTCAAAGAAAGCTTTGTGGGAGGAACTGCTTCAATATCATCCTGTTACTACTGATTTGAAGGAAGCTCGGAGACAGAAGGAAGAGTTTCATGTTTCACTCATCCTAGCCGGCTTGGATCCTGTGCTCGAACCTTATAAAGCTCAAATTCTTGCTGGAGAGCAGTTATCTACGGTGGCAGATACTTTCTCCCATCTCAATCGTTCCTTTCTGGGACAGAGTTCTGTGGTGCCGAGTACTGACTCTTCGGCCCTAGTTTCTAGTGTCGTTGGTCGTGGTGGTGGACGTGGTATTGGACGTGGCGGTAGAGATGGTGGTCATAGTTTTGGTCGAGGAGGAGGCCGTGGTGGTAGAGACAATGGTCGTAGTGGTGGTCGCGGTGGTGGTGGTGGCCGCGGTGGTGGTGGTGGTGGCCGTAGTCAACCACGAAAGTGTAACTATTGTGGAATGCTCGGTCATATAGAAGACTATTGTTGGGACAAATGGGGCAAACCAGAATATGCACATCAAGTGCATGATGAAAATATGCAGTCCCAGGACACCACTTCTGCTCCCAGAGATGATACTTCGGGTTTCAATCAGACTTCAACGTCCGATACCTCATCTCCGTTTCAACAGATCCTCCAGAAGTTGAACGCGCTTGCTAGTACCACCTCCCAACCTACTGCAACCATGGCACATATAGGTAATCCTGCTTTTGTGGCAACCCAGTCACCATCCACCTCTTGGGTCATCGACTCAGGAGCAAGCTCTCACATGTCTGGTATAATATGTATCTTTCATAATCGTAGTTCCATGAAACATAATATTATCTTGGCTGATGGGTCTACTCGTCCTGTGCTTGGGAAAGGTGTCATTCACCCTACTCAATCACTATCATTATTTGATTCATTATATGTGCCTAATTTTCTATTTAATTTGTTATCTGTGAGCCAGTTAACCAAATCTCTTCAATGTTCTGTGACATTTTCTCCCAATTTGTGTGTTTTTCAGGACCTCAGAACGAAGAAGACGATTGGTTCGGGGCATGAAAAAGATGGACTGTACTACTTGGATCTACCTGGAAAGGCCTTCACTTCTGTTTCTACTTCTCCGTTGCAGTGGCATTATCGTTTGGGACATCCGTCTTTGGCTAAATTGCGTCAAGTTGTTCCTAGTTTGAGTCATGTTTCTAGTCTTGAATGTGAGGCTTGTCAATTAGGCAAGCATCACCATAGTTCCTTTCCTTGTCGTAGTGAGAGTCGTCAATTAGAGTCTTTTGATCTTGTTCATTCTGATATTTGGGGTCCGTCTAGAGTCAAAAGTCCGAAAGGATTTCAGTATTTTATTATTTTTATTGATGATTATTCCAGAATGACTTGGTGTTATTTAATGAAAGAAAGATATGAGTTTCCAAATGTGTTATCTGTCTTTTATAATGAAGTCTATATTCAGTTTAATAAACGTATCAAAATTCTGAGTTCTAATAATGCTTTGGAGTATACTCAATCTTCTGTAAACAGTTTCTGTGTTGATCGTGGTATGATTCATCAAACCAGTTGTGTCCACACCTCTCAACAAAATGGTATAGCCGAACGTAAACATCGACACATTTTAGATGTGGCTCGAACTCTCATGTTCAATATGCATGTCCCTAAACAGTATTGGGCAGATGCCGTTCTTACTGCATGTTATCTTATTAATCGTATGCCATCATCTGTATTAAATAACAAAGTTCCATTTACTATATTATATACAGATGTCGTACCCTTTTTCTTATCTCCTCGAGTGTTTGGCTGTGTCGCTTTTATTCATAACTTGGAACCTAATCGAGATAAGTTGGCTCCTAGATCTCTTAAGTGTGTCTTTCTTGGTTATCTCCGTACTCAAAAAGGTTATCGTTGTTACAGTCCACAGTCACACAAATATTATGTCAGTGCGGATGTTACATTCTTTGAGTCTACCCCTTTCTTTCCTTCAGGAGACCGTTGTATTCCTTTTACAACAGATTTGATATCTTCCATACCACTTCCGGTCATTCCTGAATCAATTTCTATCTCCATTCCTCATTTACAGGTTTATCAGTGATCCAAGGACAGGCCAATGGTTCTGCAAAATTCAGCCTTCAACCAATCATCTTCCGTACCTGAGGTTTCTGCTTCCATCACCACAGATCCAGATGATCTTCCTATTGCTCTCAGAAAAAGACAATGCCTTTGTACCACAAAGAATAAGCATCCCATTTCTAACTATGTTTTATTACACCGTGCTTCATCATCTTTTCATGCATTTGCTGTTTTATTGTCTTCTACTTTTATTCCTAAAACTTACAAGCAGGCTATGTCATCTTCTGGTTGGAAAAGTGCAATGGATGAGGAGATGTATGCTTTACATCAAAATCAGACTTGGGAGCTTATATCACTTCCTGTTGGAAAACAAATAGTGGGTTGTAGATGGGTGTACACTGTTAAGTATCACCCTGATGGTTCTGTTGAGCGCCTCAAGGCACGGTTGGTTGCAAAAGGGTATACTCAGACATATGGCGTGGATTATATGGAGACTTTCTCTCCAGTGGCTCGGCTGAATTCAGTTCGAATTCTTATTTCTGTGGCGGTTAATCACCAATGGCCTATTTATCAGCTGGACATAAAGAATGCTTTCTTGCATGGTGACTTACAGGAGGAGGTATATATGGATCAACCACCGGGATATGTTATAGCAGAAAATAAAAGACTCGTATGTCGATTGAAGAAAGCATTATATGGATTGAAACAGTCACCTCGTGCTTGGTTTGACAAGTTCAGTTCAGTTCTCATTCAGTATGGCTTTCGGCGTACCACATCAGATCATTCAGTATTTTGCCATTCTTTCTCAGCAGGTATTATCGTGTTGATTGTTTATGTTGATGATATCATTATATCTGGGAGTGATCATGCTAGAATTGCGGACTTGAAGGCCTACCTTAGTCGTCAGTTTCATACTAAGGATTTGGGTCTTCTTTGATATTTTCTTGGAATCGAGGTTGCTCGATCTAAGAAGGGGGTGTATCTGTCACAACGCAAGTATGTTCTAGACTTGCTTTCTGAGACTGGGATGTTGGAGTATCGGCCAGTTGAGACTCCTATGGATTATTATGACAAGCTTGATGCTGACAGGGGAGAGTTATTTGAGGATGTTGGATATTATAGATTTTTGGTTGGCAAACTTATATATCTTACTGTTACTCGACCAGACATCACATATGCAGTTGGAGTAGTTAGTCAGTTTATGCATGCCCCTCGGCAACCACATTGGGAGGCTATCTTTCGTATTCTTCGATAGTTGAAGGGTGCACCTGGAAAGGGTTTGTTGTACAAACCTTCCCAGTTGCTTACGGTGACTGGGTTCAGTGATGCTGATTGGGCAGGCAGTCGCAGTGATAGGAGATCTACTTCTGGCTATTGTACGTTTGTGGGTGGCAATCTTGTCACGTGGCGTAGTAAGAAGCAGAATATTGTGGCTCGTTCTAGTACAGAGACCGAGTACCGTGCGATGGCTCATACAGCTTCTGAGATGATGTGGGTGCAGTCTCTTCTTCATGAAATGTGAATTATGATTCCTATTCCGATGGAGATGTATTGTGATAATCAGTCGGCAATATTTATCGCAAGTAATCCGGTGTGTCATGAGCGCACGAAGCATATCGAGGTGGATTATCATTTTGTTCGTGATTTGTTGCTGAAAAAATAGATTGTCACTCCTTATGTTCGGTCAGAGGATCAATTAGGTGATATCCTCACCAAACCACTTGCTCGCGGTCCATTTTCTGATTTATATAGCAAGTTGGGCATGTCTGATCTATATGCTCCTGCTTGAGGGAGGGTGTTAAAGTTATTTTATTTTGTTATTTATCATATGAGGGTATAATAGTAATTGTGGGTGTATTACATATCAATATAAATAGACATGAGATGCAACCTAGGGTTTAAAGCCCTTGCAATCTCCTTTCTCATATTCTCTCTTCCCCTACTTCCTCTTCTCCTCTCTATCTCTAAACTTAACTGATGAAGAATAAGAGTGATGTATTTGCCTGTTTTTTGGACTTTCATAAACATGTCCAGACTTAGTACAGAGCAGTGGTGAAGGTACTGAGGTCTGACAATAGGACAGAGCATACCAACAAAGTACTTAAGAAATATCTGTCAGTCGAAGGAATACATCATCAAACCACCTGTGCATACATACCAGCACAAAATGGAGTGGCAGAAAGGAAGAACAGACCCCTTCTAGAGGTGGTAAGGAGCATTATAATCACCATGAATATCCCATAGAGTCTGTGGGGGCATGCAATATTGACAATAACTCAACTGATCAATATGATTCCCTCGAAAGTACTAGGATAGAATTTTCCATGTGAGATATTGCAAGAAAATAATAGTGGGATACTCCCGCTGAAGGTATTTGGCTCCGTATATTTTGTGAAGGATAACAGACCGTTTATTGGAAAACTTGACCCTAGAGCAATCAAGTGTCTTTGTGGGCTATTAGGCGACTCAGAAAGGGTACGTATGCTGGAGCCAAGTAGAGAAGAAGAGGTTTGTGAGCATGGATGTTCACTTCAGGGAGCTTGAGCTATACTACCGTCAGGAGGGAACCTCATCCATGGGAAACTCACCTGACACTGAGAGTATGAGGCGAGAGAGGAAGATTGGTGTGAGTTTGGTAACCGATTTAGGAGTATGGCATGGAAGAACGGTTGAGGAGGAGAGTGAAGAGGAACAGGGCGAAGAGATGAGAGATTTTAGGCCCACGGCTCAAGGGGAGTTACTTACCTACAACAGGAAAAGGAAGAAAATTGCAGGACCTGTACCTATAATGCCTATAGTGCGAGTGCCAATTCCCTTGCCTGCTTCCGTCTCCACTCCTGAGACACCTACACCACCAGATTTTTTTTCAGGTGATATCATTATTCCAACCCTTCCCACACCATTAACAGTATGGAGGACCACTCGTAGCAATACGAAAAATTCTCCTGATAGATATGGTTAGGATCTTGCTCAGTTTATTTTATATAATAACATCTCTTTTTCTCATGGAGCATGCATCTTTGAATAGTATTACTGTACCTAATAATTGGTAGGTTTCCAAGAAAGATCCAAAGTGGAAAGCGGCGATGCACAAGGAGTTAGCGGCTCTTGAGAAGAACCACAATTGAGAGCTGGTAAAACTGCCAGTAGGAAAGAGGATAGTCAGATGCAAATGGGTCTTTACTATGAGGCAGAACCCAGATGGATAGGTTAAGTACTAAAAGGCTCGACTGGTGGTAAAATGATATAGTCAGACGTACCATATTGACTACGACAAGACTTTTACACCAGTGATGAAGATGAGCACCGTCAGGACCCTGATTTCTTTGATAGCAAATGGTGGATAGAAGCTATACTAACTGTATGTGAAGAATGTATTTCTTTATGGGAATCTAGTGGAGGAGGTGTACATGGAGATACCACCAGGATTCTGCACTGATAAGACAGTGGGCAAGGTCTGCAGGTTGAAGAAGTCCCTCTATGGACTAAAGCAGTCTCCTCGATCGTGGTTTGACAGATTCATGAGGGCGATGATAGGGATGGGATATCGGCAGATCAATGCTGATCACACTGTATTTTTTCTTTGGAGTAAAGGCCACATCACCATGCTTGTGGTGTATGTTGACGATATGATTATCACAGGAGATGATAAGCAGGAGATTATCCGACTCAAGGGGAAGCTTGGCAAGGAGTTCGAGGTGAAGGACCTTGGCCTTCTTCGGTACTTCCCTGGGATTGAGATTGCTCGAGAAGCAGAGAGGATTGTTCTTTCTCAGAGAAAGTATGCCCTGGACCTTCTCACAGAAACATGGATGTTGGGATGCAAACCTTCAGCGACGCCGATCAATCAGAGGTTCAAGCTGGATGCTGAGGCTGGAGAACCAGTTGACCGGGACAGATACCAGAGACTGGTGGGCAAGTTAATCTATTTGAGCCATATACATCCTAATATCTGATTTGCAGTGAGTATAGTGAGCCGCTACATGCATGACCCAAGGAAGGGTCATATGGACGTAGTGTACCAGATTCTGAGATACTTGAAGGGTGCCCCCGGATAGGGGCTGATATTCAGGAAGAATGATCACGTGAGCATCGAGGGCTACTGTGACTCTGATTGGGCTAGCTGTGCTGATGACAAGAGGTCTACCTCGGGCTATTGCATATTTGTAGGAGGCAACTTGGTCTCTTGGAGGAGTAAGAAGTAGTCGACAGATGAAGCGGAATACAGAGCTATGACTTTGGGAGTTGCAGAGCTGCTATAGCTGAAGAGTATGCTGGTGGAGCTAAAGCTGGATCGAGGAGTCAAGATAAAGTTGTGGTGTGACAACCGGTCAGCCATCAGTATCGCCAACAATCCTGTTCAGCATGACAGGACCAAACACATCGATATCGATAGGTTCTTGATCAAGGAGAAGTTGGACAATGGACTACTAGAGCTAGCTAGGCCACATTCCAACCAAGGATCAAGTAGCAGACAGTCTGACCAAGGGACATAGCTCTGTAGATATGATTAGAGGGTGTGACAAGATGGGCTTAGTGAATATCTTTCGCCCGTCTTGAGGAGTATTTGTATATTATAATGTATTAGGGGATTTTATGTAAAATGGAGGGTTGTAATGCTATATATATATATATATATATATATATATATATATATATATATATATATACCAAGAGATTATAATAAAATGAGAACTCCAAAATATTCTATAAATGTTTTCTCTGGATGAAGTGCTTCTTTGTTTTTGAGTTTTCCCAAAACAAACTTTGTTATACTTCATACACTACCAGAATAAGTCAAATTAGCGACGTAAAGAAACGTCGCTAAATGACCAAAAAATGTCGCTAAATAATTTTAGCGACGTAATTAGCGACGTATTATTGAAGTCGCTTTTAAACTAGTCGCTGACAGAGAAAAATATCGCCAAACGTCGCTATGCCGACGTAAATATTAGCGACGTTTAGCGACGCAACGTTGCTAAAGTAGCAATGTGTATTTTGTCGCTAAATTAGCGACGTTATTAGTGACGTAAATAGAGAATTTTATATCGACGTATGTGCGACTCATTTATCAACGTTGTGCGACTAAATTAACGACATTATTATGACCTGGCAATACTGCCATGTCAGTAGTTTGCGACGGATTTAGCGACCTATATAGCGACGTATATAGCGACGTATATAGCGACGTATTCAGCGACGTAATTAGCGACATGAGTAAACGTCGCAAAACGTCGCTAAAAATGTTGCTAAAGATACAGTAAAAAAATAAAAAAATGAATAGTGAATTATTTCTAAACTATTCTTCCTACAGTTTATTAATTTATAATTTGTACAAATAGACCCGGAGCAACCCGCCGTTGATTTTGCTGGGTTCGTCGACCCCCTTCGGTTGAACACTCAACACCGATAAATTAACATATACTTAATATAAATAATATAATAAAAATTGAAGAAAATAAAATATTAAAATTATAATCCGAATCAGGAATAATATCTGAATGCCTCGTCCTAAAAAAATACAAGATATAATTTCTGAATGCCTCAAAAATAAAAAATATTCATAAATGAACAAATATCATAGGTCTGAAACACAAACAATCAATAAACGGTCATAACTAGGACTACTGCGGATCTGTAGGAGGATGACCACCGGCGCGCATAAAGGATAAGAACAGATCATACTGCTTCCGTAAAATCGTAACCGATGCCGATGGAGAAGGCAGTGACGTCGATGGAGTCTATGCCGATGTAGGCGCACCAGGAGGACGTATCCGCTCCAACTTTGCTAGTCGCTGGTTGTATGAATCCATGGTAGATAACAGCCTCGTACTGCTATGAACCATTGAATCATGCATCATCGTCAGCCTCTCGCCCATAGACAGCTGTGATGCATGCAGCTCCGTCATGATGCACTCTGTCGACGATCTAAGATCAGCTGTCAAATCCCGGAGCTCCATGATGCTGCGCTCGAGCATATAAAATTGTGCGATGAGCGTCGCATCGTCCGCCTGCGGCTGGGACAGGGAATGCTCCTCCATCCTTCGCAGCAACTCGTCACGGAGAGACGCAATCTGATGGTCAACGGTCTCCTGGACTCAGGCCGACGACTGCGAGGGCTGTGGGGAATACGCACTTATCGGGGAGGCCCTAGATGACTGTATCACAATAAGGGCGCCATAGGATCCCATACCGTAGTACGTACCCCTCTGGAGACCACCAGAGGCGGTCACCTACAGCTCGTCCACCGACGGAGCTGGAGAGGGCTGCGAGGAAGTACCAGCCTCTCCCGCTGTCGGTGCACTAGCAGTCGTCCGCTCACGCAGCCTAAGATACTTAGCCTAGAAAAGTTTAGATACTTGATAATTGTCTAAGTTATATTAAAATTAACACAAAGTAAAGTAATACTTACATAGGTCTGCGAGGCCCTCTCATCAATGAGATTTTTGCCCTTTCGATGGGTGGCTAGGAAGACGGTCACCATGTTTGCATCCTCAGCCCTTAGTACCTGTTAAAAATATATTATTTAGTACTAAAATTAAATATATTTTTTTCTACTACCATTTTATCGTACTTACATTAAAATAATATATTTGAAATAAAAAATATACCAAACGACAGAAATATTCTGTCATCAGAATCGAGCCACCACACCACTTTGCTGTATTTCGCCTAGCCGCCTTGGCCTTCTCAGACCTTTCCTTGTACCTCGGATCGTCGAATCTAGCCATCATCGTAGTCTACTGCTCAAGCGTGATCTAACCTTGGATCGGTTTTACAACGCGATCATGAGCCTTCTTGTCATCCAGAGCATCACGAATAAGCTTGGCGGCAACGGCAGGAAATATCCGCTCGATCAACTCGGCCCGGTGCGGTGGATAGAAATACGTTTGCTACAATAAATAATTTAGTAAGTTATATAATATGCATAAATTAGAGAATTTATATAATATACTTTTACCTTGAAGTGCGCAAACCAGAACGCCTTCCTCTCCTCCGGAGCTTCAGAGTAGTTGATCCAAGGGCCACCATAGTTGTTCCTCAGAAAGAGGCCCAGGCGTCTCTGTATCGACGAGGGACGATATCTATACAGAGATAATTATTTTGATCAAAAAAGTCAATATATGATGAATAAAGAAATACACGATATATATGATGCTAAACCATCTAATTGACGTACTTTGTACCGTCGGCCCAAATCTCTGTCCTCGTCTCCTCCGGAGGTGCGCATGGAGGATCTAGCTGATGCTAGGATAACGACGGTACGACCTCCTCTATATGCTCATCTGTCTTCATGGTTCCGTCAGCAGGAGGAACGCTGGATGAGGGAGTACTATCAGGCCTGAAACTACTCGTCCCGGGAGTGATGCCACGTAACGTCGTCGTAGTCGGAGATGTGACTGATCGATATACTGGAGTACTAGGCGACGAGGATCCAGAACCAACAGTAGGCTGTACCGGAGAAGCACTCTGTCTACCTCGGGACCTGCCGAACCCTCCGCGTCGTCCTGTCATACCTGATAACAATATATGATGAATAAAGAAATACACAAATATATAGTACATTCTACAGTCAAAATGTTATGCATATCTCACAGCATTCATAGAATTGTACAGTAAATAACTAGTGGTGTCACAAGTCTAAATGGATAGTACATTCTACAGTCAAAATATAATATATATCTTCGTTAAAATAGTACATTCTACAGTCAAAATATAGTACATTCTACAGGCAAGATATTTTATTTTCAATCATCTTTAGAAAATTTATCTTGTTCGCCTTCCTTGTCCTCCTCTTCCTCATCCTCATCCTCTTCCTCCTCATCTTTACTTTCATCTACTTCGTCTTCCTCTTCGTCTTCCTCTTCAAATAATTCTACATCTTCTACATTATTACTCGTGTAATAAGTAACTTCCGTTGAGTCCACATCTACAATATTTGTTACAAGAGGCAGCTCGTCCTCCTGATAAGCTATTTCGTCAATGTCAAAGGTATTTCTAGCTTTAGTCTTGTATACTGCCCACCAATCCGACCTTGTTGTCCCCCGTCTAGGATAAGTTATGAAGTACACGAGCTGAGCCTGACTTGATAGGACAAATGGTTCGTAGCCTTGATATCTACGCTTGTAGTTTATATCCACAAGGCCAGGCTTGTCAATTTTCCAACCTTGATCTTGAATCGGATCGAACCATTCACACTTGAATAGCATAATCTTAGTAGGTTCTGTACCATAATTATATGTCAACTCCACAATCTCTCGTAAGATGCCAAAAAAATCATTGCCTGGATTGACGTCTTTATAGTTCGAAGATTTGATACACAAACAACTGTTTTTCATGGAATCAAGATCCAGAAAGCTATCTCTGATAGGAGCATTTGTTGACTTGAACCTAAACCCATTCATACAGAAACTTGGCCATATTTTAATGGCAGTAATTGGTCCCTTGGCTAGAGTTCTAATAGATTCAGTCTCAGATGTTATTAGACGATCGACCTAAATACCAAAGTAGCGATAGTAAGTTATTTGTTTTGCAAGTGCAGAAATAAAAAGTAATTACCAAGCTCCTTACATATGCACTCAACCAAGAAGGAAAATGGTATCTCATTTCTTGTTCTACTTCTTCGTCTATTATGTAGGGTCTAACCGACCTCAACTAATCATTATATGTGCTGAAAAATAATGAAGCAACCGCTGATTAGTAGCATAATAGTAGCTTATACTATTACATTGAGATGATGTAAACGTGGACGTATTAATTACTTACCCCTCAAGCTTCTCCAATTCATCCTCGTCGCAATTGAGTAATATATACAACTGAGCAGCCCTTAGCTCGTCGTCATTCAAATATCTCTTCTTTACTTTTCCCGAAGGCTTTCTAGACGCATTGAATACTTTGAGTATTACATCATTAGATTCCTGATATCCGTTGTCGTTTCTCAAAGCTCTCGTTCTATTAGTAGCAACATGAGATTTGAAATACGTCGAGCAAAAGTTTATAATTTTCTCGAGAACATAAGCTTCACAAATAGAGCCCTCAACCCGTGCCTTATTTTTTACCTTTCTCTTTAGGTGATTCAGATACCGCTCAAAGGGGTACATCCGCCGATAACCAACAGGACCACCAACATGTGCCTCATAGGAAAGATGAATTGGCAAATGCTCCATAGAGTCGAAGAATCGAGGAGAAAACACATTTTCGAGCTTACATAGTGTTACCGTAATGTCCTTCTCTTGCTTTTCTAGACGATCGACGAGCAACTTAGTAGAACAAAGATCTCTGAAGAATATGCTGAGCTCTGTCAATGGATCCCAAATGACCTGCGGTAAGATTTCTCGAAATACAATCGGAATTAACCTCTCCATGAATACGTGACAATCGTGGCTCTTTATACCGGCCAGTTTGTTCTCCTTGAGGTCGACGCATCTTCCCAAGTTTGACACGTATCCGTCTGGAAACTTTAGACCCTGAATCCACCTACAAAGTCTCCCTTTATCCTTTTTCTCCAGTGAGAAAACTGACTTAGTCTGCTTTAACTTTCTATTTTCCTCCTCTATCAAATACAACGCAGGACGTCTACATATTTCTTCTAAGTCCAATATGGCCTTCGGATTGTCTTTCGTCTTCCCCTTTACCTCTATTATAGTACTAATTATGTTATCAAACACATTCTTCTCGATATGCATTACATCAAGGTTATGTCTGATCAGATTAGTGCTCTAATATGGCAGATCCTAGAATATACTCTTCTATGTCCAGTTATGGGTGCGACCAAATCCGTCACACTTGTACCCCTTAGCAGGCTCTTCGATAGCACTTGGTAAATCTTTTACCTCTTCCCATATCGTGCATCAGGGCCACCTTGGCGGTGGATTGGCCTTCTCCACAACGCCCGCACAAAAAGCATTCATGTTCCTCCGGTACGAATGATCCTTCGGCAAAAATTGTCGATGACAATCGAAGAAGTACAGTTTACCTCCGTATTTCAAACAGAAAGCCTTAGTACGATCCATGCAATACGTACATGAGAGACGACCATGAGTGCTCTATCCCGATAATATTCCATAGGCTGGAAAGTCGTTGATGGTCCACATAAGTGCTGCCCTCATCTGAAAGTTCTGCTTTCTAGAAATATCGTACGTGTTGGCACCTACTTCCCACAGCTGATTCAACTCATCTATCAAAGGCTATAAATATACATCGATGTTCCTCTTCGGATTGTTCGGACCTGGAATAATAACAGTTAGGAACATATACGGAGTTTTCATGCACATCCTAGGCGGTAGATTATACGGAGTGACGATCATAGGCCAACATGAATACTGGGAGCCCGAAAGTCCGAATGGGGTAAAATCGTCAAAGAAGAGCCCCAATCTGACATTATGCGGATCCGAAGCAAAATTTGGATACTATCGATCAAAGTGCTTCCATGCTTCTCCATCGAATGGATGATCCAATACTCCTTCGATCTATTTTCGCCTGTGCCAACTCATGTTTTCTATAGTCTCCTTAACTATAAACAACCTCTACAACCGTGACGTCAAAGGCAAGTAGTGCATCGAATCGGTAGGCTTCCTTGCACCGACAGACTTTCCTCTACCAGTGGCTTTGTAGCGATCAGCATCACAGAATCTGCACACATCATCATCCTTGTCGTCTTTGTAGTACAACATGCACCCGTTGTGACATGCATCGATTTTCTCGTATCCTATCCAGAGCGATCTCACTATCCTCTTAGATCGGTAGAAATCTTTAGGCAACTTTGCACCCTCGGGCAAGATCTTTATAATCAAATCCATCAGTCGGTTATAGCATTCTTGCGACATATTAAAATTGGACTTGATGCTCAACAATCTTGTAACCATCTCCAATGGTAAATGATCCTCACAACTAGGATATAATGGATTCCTTGCATTCTCTAGCAACTCCATACACTTTGCAGTATCGGCATTCGGTGCCTCCTCAGCTGCATCATGATTGTACGGATTGAAACTAGGCCCCGCCGTATCAAAAACCATGTTCACCCACCCGTCGTTATAAGCAGCATGGTCGTGGACATCCATATATGGCTCCACATAAGGCTCCGATCCAGATGCTAAAGACACAAGTTCTCCGTGCGCGGTCCACAGATAGTAATTCAGCGTGAAACCCTTTGAGTACAAATGATATGTGACTTCCACTTCTGGATGATATTTTAAGTTGCGATATCTTACACACGGATACTTAATTTTAGTACCGTCCATGTACTGAGGGAACGCCTTGGCGAACTGCAGGAACTGCTATACACCCTCAATAAATTTATCCCGCACACCGCACATGTCATGAGGATGACGGTTGTACATCCATGAACGATGACGCATATAGTAATTCATATCCATTTCTAGATACTTCTACAAAAATGATAGTATGTGTCCTATAAATCGTTAAATACAGTATGATTCTCTGGAGGAAGGTAAGAACTGCTCTAACTTGATACACAATGCCCTATGTATGTGTGTGTGTACATATGGTTGTTTGAGTAATTGAGTGAGCTCGAGTCACTAGGGAGAGCAGTTCACAGTTTTTAGTAAGCATCATTTGGTAGTAATCAACTGAAGGGAGAGCAGTGTGCCAGCTCTGTGCTAGCACAGCAAGGTGGAGCACAACTGAGTAGTGTGCAGCTCTGTGCTACCACAGTACAAGGGGAAGCATACATCAGTTTATAGCAGTAGTAGCTAGCTGTATTGCACAGTACAGCAGTGAGGAATTAGTGTGCAGCAACACTGTACAGTGTACAGCAGGAAGGATACACAACAGCAAGTAGCAGCAGAGCCAGTGCACTGTAGAGCCTTCAACAGCAGGTTTAGCAGTCTGCAGTAGCCAATGCAACAACTTGTGCAGCAAGAAGCATCAGCCCAAGTTGGATACGAGTTCTAGAAGAAGCCAATACTGTATCGTATCTCGGCTTTGAAGAGTCATTCCCGTGTCCGTGTATATGACTCTTCTTGAGTCGAGATCTAAATCGTATTATATACGATACAGATACGCAAGGTAGCTGTAAACCCCCTCATTTATTTTTATAGATAGACGGATTATGGGTTAGAAAATTTTGGTTTAACATCAGGTATTTGAGGTTTAGATTTAAGGGTACTGATGTTTGATTCTTTAATTAAACCCTTGGTGCACCCTACCATTGTTGCAATATTCAGAGCCCAACATCAGCCCATAATTTCCAATAAATTATTACATTCTAGACTTGACATGCCAATTTAGGCGTTGGACTTTCCCGTCACTCAAAATCATAATCCCTTGTGCCCTAAATTAATTGCACAACTTCCCATATCCAAAATCCATTATTTAATCCCGTGTCGCGCACCTATGTCGTTGCCATCAATTTTGAGACACCAACTCAACCCGTTGAGCCAGACCAATTAAAAGGTCAAAGACTGACACCAAGCCTACACCCTTCATGACCTTTGTGTCACTCCAAATTGAGACACCATGTGCCCCCATTTAATTTAAGAGCACGTGACAATTTATTCTAATTTAAATTGGGGATACCAACTTTGACTAATCCCATTTTTAATTACAACTTAACCCAATATCCCATGAATTAAGCCCATGCAAAACACACAACACCCCCTCACCCTACAAAATACCAAACACCAATTCTCCCACTATTTTTCTATTATTTTATGTGTTTGTGCAAATACCCAAAATTAAGGGGCTTATTTGCAAATGTTGCATTAGGTGTCATCCCCTCATTGGTTTAAACCCAAATGAAGAAAAACCCCTCAACCATTGACCGGTCCAACCTCACCCCTCCCTCTCTATTATGTGAACAAAATTCCCTCATGACTAATCCTAGCCACTCATTCAAATTGGAAGCATCTTCACCCCACAATCTACATCACACATCCCTATAAAACATCACCATCACCCCTCACTTCTCCCAAGCCGGCCCTAATCCCAACACCTAGGGAAAACTACCCCCCTCTCTCCTCCCTCCTCACAAACACACAGCCACTTTTTTTTCTTCCCATTCATTTCTTCTTCTTCTTCTACCTTTCCTTCTTCTTCCTCTCCACTCTTTGTTCTTAGACCCAACCTCCCCTACTCCGGTCGGCCGAGCAACCCTCACCCCGCTGACGTCTCCAGCACCTCGGTCGAGAACCTGCTGCTCCCATCAACCCCGGCGAGCCGCCTCTACCTCTGGACTCCACGGACCGGCCTCGACCACCTCCGCCGAGCCAAACTCGACCAAATGCAGACTCTACCACCGTGACCGCCACGAACAACCACCTTCACGACCACCACTCGTCCATCCACCGCCGGGACGACCACCCCACTCCAGCTTCCACGAGCCCACAACCTCCAACCGATCGGCCTCCCTCAACCCCGGTCGACATCACCCGCACCACCGCCATCACTTCCAGTCGAGCTTCCCCACTGCACTCAACAGCACCACCACCACCACCCTTAGCCGCAGCACCACCTCCCTTAGCCCCCACGACCTCCCCCACGACCACCCCACACCACCAGCAGCACCACCCCATGACTACTTTGACTCCCTCTTTATCATCACCATCTTCATCATCCTCATCATCAACATCACCACCATCAACACCCCCACGACCTCCCCCTCCGGCGTGTCACAACCAGCCAGTACCACCACCACATCGCCAAGGTGAATACTCGCATCCCTCCCCTTGTGTATTTTGTATGTTGTTTATGGGTTGCATGAAACTTAGTTAGGGTTATGGATAATACATGAGATTTTTGTTGAATGTATGTTATAACATGCATTTGATGGTATGTGAATTTATTGATATTAAAGAAATGATGTTATAGAATATATACATTGAGGCTTGGGAATTATAGGTATATTGAGAGTAGGGTTACATATATGTTAGGCATGATGACTTAGGGTGCTGCTCTAATAAATTTATGCATATAGATTATTGTGATGAGCAGACTTAAAGTGTTGTGAAATGATACTATGATTTATCATCGAGGAGCAGGTATTTTACCGTGAGATGGTGTGCGATATCAAACCCTTAATCTGTGATTGAGGACTGATAATAATGATGAATTTAATTGAGGAGAAGTTTTATTGTGAAATAATAATGGTTGTATATTATAGGGTTTAATAAATAATTGATACTTTATTTGAGGATAAGATATGTCAACGTGCATGTTAATGTCTGTGAAGACCCAGGGTGAAACAGAGGATTTGATCATGGTTTGAACCACTAAATAGCGTGATGAATATAGTAAGATTGATGTTTGGTTTGATGATATTGTACAGATGATTAATTGGGTTAGATATAACATACCCTTAGCCAACCTTGGTCAACCCTGTAGCTTCGTATCCATGTGAGTTATAACTGAGTTTGAACATATGATTAGACATGTGTCATATCTTATTTCAGCCACATGATAGTTTATTAATTGAGTTTGTATCTCGTCTCTAGGTACTATGGGACCTGCGGACTTGGACGTTGTATCGGATCCCCATCTTCAGCAGCCGGATCCAGGCAAGTGTACCTTGCCACCCTGTATTTCAGTTACCAGATATTTATTGATTTATTATATGCATTATGCCCGTATTTGATTAGAATCGTTACTTCGCGTCCGGATCACAGCCGGGTGCAGACGTTCGTCGGTAACGTCTAGTAACGAATGATAGATGATTCACAATGCCTTGATGTACGTACCTGTGTATATCATAACCCTAGGACACGTCCATACACTATTATCGTACCAGATTTCTTGTATCCTGATACTGACATCATAACCGGAGACTGGGACGACCATAGGGTCGCGTTTGTTGATAGTTATTTCTGTGTGACGTGATTGTTAGATAGAGATTCAGGTTCAACGCACAATCGTAGACCGCTTGGGATGGGGAAGACGGTTACTAGACGTTTGGGCTCCTCTGCACGCGCTTATATATATATGTACTATTTCTGTAGTGATCTTGTATCTAGAGTAGTTGTTTCACCCATGTGACTCTCTGTCCGGAGTTGCGGTACGTCCCGTGTGTTTTCGTGTCCAGAGCTACGGTTTTATTTTGGACAGCCCACGCGTCGAACATTGTCTTCAAACTGTGTCTCACTTAGGTGGTTATGCTAGATTACACCGTCGTTGTACTTGTACTTTCTGTTATACTTGGCATGCTGTATTTTTGTACCTTGCTACGTCCCTCTGAGGACCTGGTCCCCTGCCAGTTTTGCAGCATAGACGATTATGGAGCATTTGGAGTTGCTGATGGAGTTGCTTGTCCTGCGGGCATTTGTACCAGGTACTCATATCATTTCTACCGGCATTATGGTTGTTTTATTCATATTGTTATTCATCTGTTGTTGTAGCCTAGTTTTTATAGACTCGTATTTCTTTTCGAGTCTATTCGAGTTTGTGTTATTGGGCGGCCAACTTTAGCACATGTAGCTCTTTCTTGTATATTTTTGTACATTGTGGATTGAGACATAGATGTTTATATTTACTGGATATTTAGATAGTGACCATTTTTATTATAGCTTATACGTATTCGAGTCAGACCCGAGTCTGGTCGAATGCGTAGCTGGCGTATTACGTATTCCTGGTCCTACGCAATTTGGGACTGGGGTATTACATATTTTTATGGTGGTCCATGCAGGTTCGATTTAAATTATCTTGGTCACTTGACTGTGCCAACCGAGGCTGCAAATTAGGAATAGATATTATGATTTATTGTTGAATAGGATCTCAATCCATAATCGATTTTAAAAACTCCCTTCGTAATTGATTATCGCCATTGGACTTCCCAATTGTATTCGTTCATTTTTCATCAATATCATTATCCTTGTTTCTCGTCTCCTTTCATTTCGGAAGGACGAATGCTTGTGCTTGGCGGTTCCCTCCAGAAGAAGATCGTAGGTTAGACGATAGAAGATATAATTTATGCAATAATCTCTGAGAAGATTGTTACCCTCAGTAGGGTAGGATGACAGGTTTTTTTTAGATTCTAGATCTAGTGTGGAAGGCTAGCAAGAGAATTAGACCCAGTAGTACCCTACCCGTGCTTGAGATAGCAGTGATCTTGGAAGTACTGGGAGCTGGAAAGATTGTTGATCATGACCTAGAATAATTTATGGAAGTGCATAGCCCGATGCTAGGAATTAATTGTTGTATATGATAGCAATACCAGGAATGATATTATGGACTAGAAAAGATAAAATTTTAGGCTCTCACCTAGAAGATGATGATCCGATACCAGAAATTCTAGTAGGTGCTTGGGAGACACGATTATTAACATTGCACTATGTGACTCAGAGCAATAAATAACGGAAAGAAGAAATTTGAGGAATATAATTTTAGGGAAAATTTTGAGGAGGAGAAAAATTATACATTAGGCAAGGAAGAATTTTTCTTTTGGAGGATTGGTGTTAAAGATACAACGGAAGAATTTATTATGAGGTTAAGTCTAGACTATGACATTGACCTAGGAATAGATTGGTTGAGCCAATACCACGTGATGCTAGATTGTCGATGTGGTTGTACTATATTTAGACTACCAGATTACCCTGAGTTAGAGTTTCTTCGGGGAGCCTAAGAGCATGGTGTCCAAACTACCTTAGCAACACACATTGCAACAGGTGAACCAGTGTACCCCCGTATTATATCAGAGTTTGAGGATATGTTTCTACATAATCTTCCAGGCCGGCCACCTGACTGAGAGAGAGAGTTTTCTATAGAGTTGACTCCAAGAGCCGAGCCAGTTATTTTCCCGTCTTCAGACTAGCACCAATAGAGTTGGTTGAGTTGAAGGTCCATAGTAGAGGATCTCTTAGACAAGGGTTTTAGTCGGGCTAGTATTTCTCCATGGGGAGTACCCATCTTATTGTGCCGAAGAAGGACGGGATGATACGTTTGCGTATCGATTACAGGGACGGTACGTTTGCGTATCGATTACAGGACGTTAAATGTTGTAACAATAAAGAACAAGTACCCTTGCCACACATTGATGATTTATTTGAATCAGCTAAGTGGCGCATATGTATTCTTGAAGATCGATGTCAGATCAGGATATTATCAGATCAAGGTACGAAAAGAGAACATTCCGAAGATGGCTTTTCGGACGAAGTATGGATACTATGAGTTTTTAGTCATGCCGTTTGGTTTAACCAACGTGCCAGCAGTATTTATAAGCCTGATGAACAATATTTTCCACCAGTACTTAGATAAGTTCCTGGTGGTATTCATCGACGATATCTTGGTATATTCCAAGAGACAGGAGGAGCACGAGAGACATCTCAGGATTGTGTTGGAGATGCTGAGGCAGGAGAGGCTGTACGCCAAGCTCAATAAATATGAGTTCTGCTTGGAAAGAGTACCATTCCTGGGACACATAATCACCGGAGATGGACTATCAGTTAACCCGGAGAAGATAGCTGCAGTTGAGACATGGCCAACCCCTACATCAGTTACAGAGATTAGGAGTTTTCTCGGATATGCCGGATATTATCGAAGATTCGTAGAAAATTTTTCGAGGATTGGTGCGCCTATGATGCGGCTGACGCGTAAAGGCGAGGAATTTATCTGGACCGAAGAGTGTCAGACGGCTTTCGCTGAATTAAAGGAGCATCCGACATCAGCACCGATTTTGACACTTTCTTCAAGATCAGGAGGATTTATAGTATACAGTGATGCGTCTAGGAGCGGATTAGGATATGTACTGATGCAACATGGCAATGTGATAGCCTACGCATCGAGATAGCTGAGAGTTCATGAGAAGAACTATCCGACGCACGATCTAGAGCTAGCTGCAGTGATATTTGCACTAAAGCTATGGCAACACTACCTTTATGGAGAGCGTGTTGAGATTTACACAGATCACAAAAGTCTGAAGTATGTCTACACTCAGAAGGAGCTCAACAGAGGCGATTGCTAGAGTTGATGACAAACTAGGATATAGAGTTGTAATACCACCCTGGCAAGGTGAATGTAGTAGCAGATGCCTTAATCTGGAAGCCCATGGCATATTTTTATGACTCAGCGCTAGTTGTTAGAGGATCTTCAGGAAGTCAGGATTGAGATTGTATTGCCAGGCATGGATGGACAGATGGCCAGTCTCGAGGTTCAGTCTACATTGATTGAGAGGATCAAGGCAGCCCTTCCTACAGATGCAAAATTTTGACGACTGCGAGAGAGGACAGAGGCCGGCATGCAGACGGGACTCAGGATTCATGAAGACAGAACATTGAGGTATGGAGATCGCCTATACGTTCCGAGTGGCGAGCTACGCCAAGAGTTGATGACCGAGGCTCATAGCTCTATTTATTCTATTCATCCCGGGGGTACGAAGATGTACCGAGATTTGAGACAACATTACTGGTGGCATAGGATGAAGAGAGAGATTGCGAGATTCATGGCGAGATGTTTGGTCTGTCAGCAAGTCAAGGCTGAACATCAGAGGACTGCAGGACTATTACAGTCGCTTTCCATTCCCGAGTGGAAGTGGAAACACATTACCTTGGACTTCGTCACATGATTCCCGAGGAGCCCCAGCGGAAAGGATGCAGTTTGGGTTATGGTAGACAGACTCACCAAGTCTGCATATTTCTTGCCCTTCAGAGTTGGGCAGGCCATGGAGATATTAGCTGACATGTACATGAGGCAGAAAGTACGACAATATGGAGTGCCTGTCAGCATTGTATCGGATCGTGATTCCAGATTTATGTCACATTTTTGGCGAAGTATACAGGTAAGTCTAGGAACTCATCTCAAGTTAAGCACTGCATATCATCTACAGACTGATGGCCAGTCAGAGCGCACAATAGTGATACTAGAGGATATGTTGAGAGCGTGCATGATCGACTTTGGAGCATCTTGATAGGACCATCTACACTTGGTAGAATTCTCCTACAATAACAGCTACCAGGCTAGCATACAGATGGCACCTTATGAGGCACTGTACGGTAGGAAGTGTAGGTCACCAGTATGTTGGAGTGACGTAGGAGAGCGTCAGATACTTGGTCCAAAGTTGGTGACACTGACAGTGAAAAAAGTAAAACAGGTTTAGAACCACCTGCGTGCTGCACAGGACAGACAGAAGCATTGGGCAGATGCGCACCACAGACCTTGGAGTTCAAGGAAGGTGACCATGTATTTTTGAAGATATCGCCTACTCGTGGTACCATCAGATTCGGAGGCAGAGACAAGCTGAGTCTGAGGTACATCGGACCTTTTGACATCTTAGAATGAGTGGGCGAAGTGGCTTATCGTCTTGCATTGCCTCCATCATTAGAAGGAGTGTATGACATATTTCATGTATCGCAGTTGAGGAGGTACATGGCAGACCCTAGCCACGTGCTTGATCATTCGGAGATTACAATCGGGCCCAGTTTATCTTACGTAGAGCAGCCAGTGGAGATACTTGATCACAGTGAGAAGACTTTGAGAGGTCAGACTATTCGACTGGTCAGAGTTGCATGGAAGCATCATTAGCCAGGCGAGTCTACCTGGGAGCGCGAGAATACCACTGTCGTGGTTCATCGTATTCCACTTTGTGAAACATGTCGTCCAAGGGAGGTTCTAGTTTGGAACCATGGCCCCCTGCTTTACTTCCTCGACGTCCCCTCCATGTTTTGCCCTAGTGCTCGGGTATAGGAGGGTCCAGGATTGGAGGGTCATGTAAGGGACAAGCTATCGGTTCTCCGTCGGCTATCGCAGTGTCTCCTCATGCGAAGAGAGTACGGGTTGGGGACGAGTTATCCACCACTTAGGATTTACTGTCCTTGTTTGGGTTAACTTTGGAGGCTCTAGCTAGGCCTCTGGAGTCCACTCCGAATTTGGCTTTGTTGTCCATAACTCCAGAGGAGAGGGAGACGTTGGAATGGAAGGAATGACTACACCGCCAGTTTTGTCGCACGGGAATACGTTCGCTCCAGAAGGTTGCGATCGTGCTTCGTGAGGCTCGTGGTTCCTCTAGCTTATCGCGTTTTCCCATTTTTGTTTTTATTTTGTATGGGCCTTGATGGCTACATGTTGTAATCCCCCTTTTTGCAAATGAACTCTTTGTTTTGTTTTGATCAATAACTTTTTTATGCGGCCCCCGTACTCTGAGGATGTTCAGGCCGCGTGCAGGCTATCTATGCGGTTGGCTATTCTGGTCGCATAGGTCCCGTGCGGCTTACTTTCATGTTGGGGTACATGGGCTTTTATTCGGCTTGCACAATTTTTATGCTTCTATACTAGGCCCGTAGGCTAAAATGTGAAGTCCCAAAACACGTGCTCGGCGGCTAAACTCCTCAAAAGAGTAATGTAAAAGATCAGGTGGGTGATGAAGAAAAAATCCACTCATGTCCTCGGTTTCTCCTCGTGTTCAACATCTTGAGGAGGAAAGTACGGGAGATCCTACGGCTCTGCTCTAAAATCTGGTCTACAAAATCAGTGGAGTCAGACCCCAAAACAGCAAGTACCACAAGGGAGCCAATCTTAGGAAATAAAACCAGCATGCCAACAAATTAATAAGAACTAGCACAGGAAACATATAAATAAGTACAGCAGATAAAATAACAGTTAAACAGTTCTAGAGTATCCAAGAATATATGGAGTCAGGCTTCAATTACTATTATGGATCAGTTGCTAATACAATTCAGGGCGGGACTAAACTAAATTGGAAATCAAGCAATCACGGCCAATCATGTCCTACGACTTTCTATTATTAGCTAACTAGGGTTATCACAGTCCTAGTTACTAACACATGCAGTTTAAGATTTCTTACAGCCACATGCCATGCAAACTATCTGGGTTATCCAAACGAACAGGTACATAGTATAGATTTATCAGGTATAATTACTTATCTTTTCTGGTAGTACAACACTCGTCGGTGTGCTGGAATTGTGTCCCTCCCGACAGAGAGCTCCAAATCCATCAGGTGTTGCTGGGATACCGGGATTGCATGTAGCCAGAAAATCTCTCTAGATGATTTCTAAATTATTATTCTAGTTATTAGCCAAGACAATTATCAAAGATTCCCGACCGTTGTGCTCAGGAATCTACCTTAGACATGATGTAAGACAGGACAATAGCTTGACAAGTACATTCAAGACAGGAATAAGGAATCAACTACGGGAATTATCTTAGCAGTTCAAGCATTCAGTTCAGAAAATTCTAGCATGTCAAGAGTGCGCTTCGTCGAGCCACTATCAGGAATATCAGTACAGGTCAGGATTATCACTTCCATGTCAAGATTCAGGAGTTCGATTATAATGTATAATCACTAGATCATGTCAGAAAATC